>JAEUYN010001679.1:0-280259 GCA_018257835.1 Euura lappo
ATGCCCTTCTCCCAGGGGGATAGTGAAATGTGCCGTAGCCCAAATCCGGTCCTCTTCTCCCATCGGCATAGTGAAATGTGCCGTAGCCCAAATCCGGTCCTCTTCTCCCATCGGCATAGTGAAATGTGCCGTAGCCCAAATCCGATGCCCTTCTCCCAGGAGGATAGTGAAATGTGCCGTAGCCCAAATCCGATGCCCTTCTCCCTTGTGGAAATATCCACCCCTCGACGATATGGCACGACAGCAGAGGGTCCTACAAGTACGATGTAGGATCGTGGGGCAGATATTCACTCACATGGGTCGCGATTCACCATTTTTTCGTACCGAAATTGTGAAATATCCACCCCTCGACGATATGGCACGACAGCAGAGGGTCCTACAAGTACGATGTAGGATCGTGGGGCAGATATTCACTCACATGGGTCGCGATTCACCATTTTTCGCACCGAAATTGTGAAATATCCACCCCTCGACGATATGGCACGACAGCAGAGGGTCCTACAAGTACGATGTAGGATCGTGGGGCAGATATTCACTCACATGGGTCGCGATTCACCATTTTTCGCACCGAAATTGTGAAATATCCACCCCTCGACAATATGGCACGACAGCAGAGGGTCCTACAAGTACGATGTAGGATCGTGGGGCAGATATTCACCCACATGGGTCGCGATCCCTTCTCCCAGTGGGATAGTGAATGCCGTAGCCCAATCCGCTCCTCTTGTCCCAGCGGTATGGTGAATTCGATGGAGCCCAATCCGCTGCTCTGTCCCAGCGGTATGGTGAATTCGATGAGCCCAACCGCTGCCTTGTCCCAGCGGTATGGTGTGAAATGTGCCGTAGCCCAAATCCGATGCCCTTCTCCCAGTGGGATAGTGAAATGTGCCGTAGCCCAAATCCGCTCCTCTTGTCCCAGCGGTATGGTGAATTCCGATGGAGCCCAAATCCGCTGCTCTTGTCCCAGCGGTATGGTGAAATGTGCCGTAGCCCAAATCCAATGCCCTTCTCCCAGGGGGATAGTGAAATGTGCCGTAGCCCAAATCCGATGCCCTTCTCCCAGGGGGATAGTGAAATGTGCCGTAGCCCAAATCCGCTGCTCTTGTCCTAGCGGTATGGTGAATTCCGATGGAGCCCAAATCCGCTGCTCTTGTCCCAGCGGTATGGTGAATTCCGATGGAGCCCAAATCCGCTGCTCTTGTCCCAGCGGTATGGTGAATTCCGATGGAGCCCAAATCCGATGCCCTTCTCCCAGTGGGATAGTGAAATGTGCCGTAGCCCAAATCCGATGCCCTTCTCCCAGGGGGATAGTGAAATGTGCCGTAGCCCAAATCCGCTCCTCTTCTCCCAGGGGGATAGTGAAATGTGCCGTAGCCCAAATCCGATGCCCTTCTCCCAGGGGGATAGTGAAATGTGCCGTAGCCCAAATCCGATGCCCTCCTCCCAGGGGGATAGTGAAATGTGCCGTAGCCCAAATCCGATGCCCTTCTCCCAGGGGGATAGTGAAATGTGCCGTAGCCCAAATCCGATGCCCTTCTCCCAACGGCATGGTGAATTCCGATGGAGCCCAAATCCGCTGCTCTTGTCCCAGCGGTATGGTGAAATGTGCCGTAGCCCAAATCCGATGCCCTTCTCCCAGCGGCACAGTGAAATGTGCCGTAGCCCAAATCCGATGCCCTTCTCCCTGTGGGATAGTGAAATCTACAGTCTACACTGTAAGAAATTTCTCACCGAGCCAGAAATACTATCAGATGGTTAGCTACGAATGGAAAACAAAGTATTATAAGCTGGTCCAGACCAATTTCTTCTCACACGTTACAAGTTTCATCCTGAAATGTTAATAATTATATGAACAACTAATATACCCAAGGCTTTGTGATTAATCGAACTGATTGACTCTGATAACCCATAATTCGATTCTTCCGTGAAACTGGCTTGCAATTTCCATGTGTGGTAGAGCCGACTGTATGTATAAACTTCAAAGCCCGACTTGTTTCATTTTTTCGGTAATGATTCTCATATCACGTCATGTATCTCAATATCACGTAGCGATAACGAGCGGAATGAAATGTCTCCGTTTAGCAAAAAAACTGTCAAACCCAAGCAGCCGAAGCCAACACGCTATAGCTAGCAGTTTCGGGCAATTGATTCTCGATCTGTTACGTTTAAAGATGGCGGCTTGTTTACATTCTCGATTTGATCCAACCCGTGATTCTAACAGTGCCGTCACAAGCGCTGTCTGGCGGCTAAAGCCAGGTACTCGGGTGGCTTTTGTCCCGGCTGTCTAGCGGTCGCTACTCTTCTGAGTGAGGTTTAAGGCACTAGGTGTGGAGATGAGGAGTAGAACAGAGCGGTGTTAATTGAGGAGTCTGTATCGGAGTAAATAACTTGTATTTAGAAGGAGAAATATATATATCGTGTTATCGGAGTTCGTTAAGACATTCAACTCGGTGTTTATTCATTGACCAGCCTTTACACGATACTCAATATTAAAAACTCGAAGCCTAAAGTTGAGACAAAGGCACCGAGATCCTTTTTAAAAACTCATTTTTTCACCCAATCGACGGACATCAATTTTTTGTAATATTCATTTTTCAAGGGGCATTTTCACGGGATTCCCAAAGAAAGCCGATCACAGGAGTATCTAGACTGTGTTGTGGGTGGTGGATAAATTATACCACACAAACTAACTAAATAATATTTGGTATTTTATTATCACCAATACAATGAAGGACAATAATATTTCACAATATTTGAAGATTGCACTGAGTAATTGCACTGTACACTGACCGAAGTTGACGTGTTGAAATCGCGAGAGAGAATGACTGGTCAGGCGCGTGAACGCTCGGTTTAAATACTCGCGCCCTTTTCTGGAACGTACGCGGCGTTACGCTGAGTGGTGGGGGACGCGCCGCACGGCGTGACGCTAGACCCTCGCGTCCAGCGCGCTCCGGTTGCAACGAGAAGGTTCGCGCGCCTCGTTCTCGATGCATGGCGAAACGTCTAGCGGCAGGCGCGCGCTGAGTCTCGAACTATCGAAGCATGTGCTGCGCGTTCACCACACCACCCCCCTGCTGAGATATTGAGTCAGGGAGAGAATATTTCTCTGAATCGCACGCGACGTCCGGATCTGGTGAAGACAGGTGCACGTTCTGGAGTACCTGGTTCCGGGGCACGACTTGCGGTCCGCGTCGGTGCGGTTTGAAGAGGTGTTGTGTTGATGAATGGACGCGCTGTTGGATTCGGTGGAACCGCAGGAGCGTTGTCAGAAAGAATGTAGGCGGGCTTGACACGATCAATGCTGAGGGTGTCTTCGGTTCCACGGCGCTGAATCGTGACGGTTTTTTCGTCACGTCGAATGACCGGGTATGGTCCAGTATATGGTGGCTGTAACGCGCCACGAACTGTATCGTCGCGTACCATAACTTGCGGGCTGGTTGCAAGGTCTTTGAAAACGAATGTGGTCGGAAGCGTGTGCCGGGATGCGGGTTGCGGCTGCAGCTGGGTGATGATCCGCCGGAGTCGGGCGGTAAAATCGGAGATGTCGGCCGGAGGGTGTATGTTCGGCGCGAGGAATTCGCCAGGTAGACGAAGGGGCTCGCCGTAAACAAGTTCGGCCGTTGAGGCTTGTAGATCCTCCTTCCAAGCTGCACGTATTCCGAGTAGGACTAAAGGTAAGGAATCAGTCCAGTACTCGTCTGCGTGGCACATGATTGCAGCTTTCAATTGTCGATGCAATCTCTCGACCATGCCATTAGCGCTGGGATGGTACGCAGTAGTCCGGGATTGTTTGAAACCGATGAGTCTAGCGAGGGCTCGAAATAGGTGGGCTTCAAACTGTCGGCCACGGTCTGTGGTGATCCGTTGTGGAACTCCAAATCGTGATACCCAACCGGAAACTAACGCTTTTGCAATGGTCTCGGCGGTGATATCCTCGGTGGGAATTGCTTCAGGCCAACGAGTAAATCGATCGATAGCTGTGAGACAGTATCGATAGCCTGATGATGGTGGAAGTGGACCAACGATGTCGATGTGAACGTGGGCGAAACGTGAAGGTGGTAGGTCGAAGGTACCGAGAGGTGCGCGTGTATGCCGGGTGACCTTGGAGCGTTGGCATGGTATGCATGAACGGGTCCAAGTGCGGCAATCCTTACGCATACTCGGCCACACGAAGCGTTGTGACACTAACTTCACCGTAGCGTTGGCACCTGGGTGGCTGAGACCATGAAGAGTGTTGAACACTTGACGTCGAAAGGGAGCTGTGACGAATGGTCGTGGGCGGTGCAAAGAGGTGTCACAGTAGAGGTTGGTATCACTACCAGGTAGTGGAATCTCTCTGAGCTGCAGTGCTGTGTCTTGACGAAGCAGAGATTGAAGTTCCTCGTCTTCAGCCTGAGATGCAGCGAGAGCCAAATAGTCGATTGGAGTTGTAACGGCGTCTGATCGGGACAGTGCGTCCGCCACTACGTTGTCCTTGCCACTCACGTGTTGGATGTCTGTTGAATATTGAGCGATTAGGTCTAACCACTCTCGTCGGCGTGGAGGACTTGATTCGAGCTTCTGTTGAAAGGCGTACGTTATAGGTTTGTGGTCCGTAAAGATGGTGAACGCACGACCTTCGAACAAGAAGCTGAAGTATTTCACCGATTTGTAGATCGCATATAGCTCGCGATTGTAGGGACTCCACTCTCTTTGTTTGTCCGTTAGTTTTTTGGAGTAGAAAGCGAGTGGTTGCCAATTCCCGTTGATGTATTGCTGGGCGACACCACCAATTTGGTTGTCCGAGGCATCTGTAAAGAGAGCCTGTGGTGCAGACATATCTGGGTGTGCCAGCAGAGCTACAGCGGAAAGTGCTGCTTTGCACTGGTCGAAAGCTTGTAGACGTTCTGGCGTCATGTCAATTGGTTGTGAACCTTTCATTTTAGGGCCAGTGAGGGCTGAATCCAGTGGTGCTTGAAGAGCTGCGGCATTGTTGATGAAGGTCCGATAAAAATTGAACATTCCCAGGAAACGACGGAGTTGTTTGGCCGTCTGAGGCGTTGGGAAATCCTGAATTGCAGCTACCTTTTCGGTAAGAGGCTTGATTCCTGAAGAAGTAACCGTGTGTCCTAAAAAGGCTACTTCGGTTTTGCCGAAAGAACACTTGGCGGGATTGATCAGGATACCGTAGTCCGATAGGCGCTGAAATATAGTGCGTAGATGATCCTCGTGTTCTTCTGGGGTTCGAGAAAAAACTAGGATGTCATCGATATGACAGACGCAGAACTCTAATCCGCGAAGTACTTCATCCATGAAACGTTGGAAGGTCTGTGCAGCGTTTCTCAATCCATATGGCATGTAGAGAAATTCAAAAAGTCCGAATGGAGTAGTTATTGCTGTCTTGATGCTGTCTTCAGGGGCCATTGGAATCTGTGTGTAGGCCTGAATCAGATCGATGACTGAAAATGTTGTACAACCGACTATGTTGTATGAGAAATCCCTGATGTTTTTAACCGGGTATCGGTCTGGAATAGTCCGGGCATTCAAGGCACGATAATCTCCACATGGGCGCCAGGAACCGTTTTTCTTGGGAACCATGTGTAGCGGAGAACTCCAGCAACTCTCGGAACGTCGAACCACGCCCGCACGTATCATGTCTTCGAATTCGGCTTTGGCGGCGCGAAGTCGATCAGGTGCGAGGCGTCGAGGTCGGCAGGTAACTGGTGGACCTGATGTGGTTCGGATGTGGTGAACGGTGGAGTGTTTAGTTTCGCGAGGAGCACCGGCGGGTTTGACAATGTCCGGGAAAGCAGCAAGCAATTCATGATACGGTGAATCACTAGAAAGGGCTTTGATCGATGGACAGTCAGTCGGTTTCACTACACCGAACACTTTAAGGAGCGTAGTCGCGTCGACTAAGCGCTGGTTGCGAACATCCACTAAGAGGTTGTAATGTGCTAAGAAGTCTGAACCGATGATGGGATGTGAAACATCGGCGATGATGAAACGCCAAGCGAAGTCTCTGCGTAATCCCAGATTTAAATTCAGAGGTATAAATCCGTATGTGTGAATTGGTGTATTATTAGCTGCGAAGAGATCGTAGTTAGTCGGTGTGCGTCGCTCTCGTAGATAACCGCGAGGCCAAACACACAAGTCTGAGCCGGTGTCAACCAGAAATTGTCGTTTGGTGTTGCTATCGGTTACGAAAAGGCGGCGCAAGCTAGTTGGGCAGGCGCTTTCCGCCACTAGCGACTGCCGGGTGAGTTTCCCTGCATGGCTGTAGAACAGGGTGGGTTGCATTTTTGAGCCTTATCTCCCCAGCGACGATGGTACCAGCAGAGATTGTTTTGGACCTGTTGGCTCGGAGAAGCTGTACGATTCTCGTTGGAACGAGTTCTGGATCGACTCCTAGAGCGGTTGTTTCCTGGGCGATGATTCTGAGCCGAAAGTGCGGCTACCTGACGAGAAAGTTCCTCGATCTTCTGGGCTAGACTAGCTACGTCGGAGGTAGCGGCTACGCTGTTGACAGCGGGTTGTGGCGTGACCTCGTAGATTTTGTCTGCCAGTTGAGAAATACTGTCCAAGGGTGCATCGGGCTGTGATGCAATGATAGCTTGTACGTGAGCAGGTAGCCGATTAGCCCACAAGGTTCGAAGGAAACTGTCAGGCAAAGTCTCGCTGTCGGCCAGGGTGCGAAGATGACGTAAGAACTGGGAGGGTTTGCGATCGCCCATCTCTTCTTGCATCAGAAGCTGTCGGAGTTTCTTTTCTCGGGAGTCGGAAACACGACGAATTAATTCAGTCTTCAGCTTCTCGTAGCAACCTTGTGCTGGTGGGTTTGTGATAATGTCCTCAACTTCCGCAGCATACTTGTGATCGAGCTGAGAAACAGCGTGGTTGAACTTAGTGAGATCTTGTGTGATTCCACTCAGGGTAAACTGCGTCTCGATCTGGGCAAACCATAGTGCTGGTTTGTCTGGCCAGAATTGTGGAAGACGTAGTGCGACTTTGTACAGCATCTGCTGGTTCGGCTGTGCCTCTGGTTGGTTTTGTTGTTGTTGTAATTGCTGCTGTAATTGCTCGATCAACCGTTGTTGTTGTGCGACTTGATTTTGGATCGCTTCCATGTCAGCACGAATTTATAATAACGTTTGTGTTCGTCGGAGTCACCAATGTAGTTGTGGGTAGGATAAATTATGCCACACAAACTAACTAAATAATATTTGGTATTTTATTATCACCAATACAATGAAGGACAATAATATTTCACAATATTTGAAGATTGCACTGAGTAATTGCACTGTACACTGACCGAAGTTGACGTGTTGAAATCGCGAGAGAGAATGACTGGTCAGGCGCGTGAACGCTCGGTTTAAATACTCGCGCCCTTTTCTGGAACGTACGCGGCGTTACGCTGAGTGGTGGGGGACGCGCCGCACGGCGTGACGCTAGACCCTCGCGTCCAGCGCGCTCCGGTTGCAACGAGAAGGTTCGCGCGCCTCGTTCTCGATGCATGGCGAAACGTCTAGCGGCAGGCGCGCGCTGAGTCTCGAACTATCGAAGCATGTGCTGCGCGTTCACCACAAGACTATTCACGACCGTAGAATCGAAAACTGGAAGCCTCAAGATCCTTTAAAAATTCAATTTTTCCATACGTTTCGCGCTAGCAGAGGGTCCTACAAGTACGATGTAGGATCGTGGGGCAGATATTCACTCACATGGGTCGCGAGTAACTATTTTTTCGTACCGAAATTTTGAAATATCCACCCCTCGACGATATGGCACGACAGCAGAGGGTCCTACAAGTACGATGTAGGATCGTGGGGCAGATATTCACTCACATGGGTCGCGATTCACCATTTTTCGCACCGAAATTGTGAAATATCCACCCCTCGACGATATGGCACGACAGCAGAGGGTCCTACAAGTACGATGTAGGATCGTGGGGCAGATATTCACTCACATGGGTCGCGATTCACCATTTTTTCGTACCGAAATTTTGAAATATCCACCCCTCGACGATATGGCGCGAGAGCAGAGGGTCCTACAAGTACGATGTAGGATCGTGGGGCAGATATTCACTCACATGGGTCGCGATTCACCATTTTTCGCACCGAAATTGTGAAATATCCACCCCTCGACGATATGGCACGACAGCAGAGGGTCCTACAAGTACGATGTAGGATCGTGGGGCAGATATTCACTCACATGGGTCGCGATTCACCATTTTTTCGTACCGAAATTGTGAAATATCCACCCCTCGACGATATGGCACGACAGCAGAGGGTCCTACAAGTACGATGTAGGATCGTGGGGCAGATATTCACTCACATGGGTCGCGATTCACCATTTTTTCGTACCGAAATTTTGAAATATCCACCCCTCGACGATATGGCGCGACAGCAGAGGGTCCTACAAGTACGATGTAGGATCGTGGGGCAGATATTCACTCACATGGGTCGCGATTCACCATTTTTCACACCGAAATTGTGAAATATCCACCCCTCGACGATATGGCACGACAGCAGAGGGTCCTACAAGTACGATGTAGGATCGTGGGGCAGATATTCACTCACATGGGTCGCGATTCACCATTTTTCGCACCGAAATTGTGAAATATCCACCCCTCGACGATATGGCACGACAGCAGAGGGTCCTACAAGTACGATGTAGGATCGTGGGGCAGATATTCACTCACATGGGTCGCGATTCACCATTTTTCGCACCGAAATTGTGAAATATCCACCCCTCGACGATATGGCACGACAGCAGAGGGTCCTACAAGTACGATGTAGGATCGTGGGGCAGATATTCACTCACATGGGTCGCGATTCACCATTTTTCGTACCGAAATTTTGAAACATCCACCCCTCGACGATACTGCGCGGCATCAGAGGGTCCTACAAGTAGGATGTAGGATCGTGGGGCAGATATTCACTCACATGGGTCGCGATTCACCATTTTTTCGTAGCGAAATTTGAAATATCCACCCCTCGACGATATGCGACAGCCCAGACAGCACAAAATATATCAAGAATATCTGGAAATGTCTGAAAACGTCTGAAAATATTCGACATATTGGTACAATATTCTCAATATATTTCCAATTTAATATTCATGAGTGCATATGCGTTAATATTGCAAATATATTTCCTACAACTGCAGTATATTTTTAAAATATACTCAGACAATATGTATGCAATATTAACCGGCTTACGTTTCAAAAATATTTCCAATTCTGTACGAATATTGTAAGTGTTTTACAATATTGACATATCGATATTGGTATACTCTTCACGAATTTGATCTAATGAAAATACGTGAAATTGAATGCTGGTCGTGTATTAATGAAATCGAATTATCATAACACATAATATCAAAGGATGTATACGTGGGCATTTCTTTGATCAGACGGATTAAATATTCATCAGTAAATATGAAGCTCTGACGATATATGTATAACTCAAAGTTGCTGTCTCGTTCAATGAGTAGTTTGGTGCAGTGGATAGAGCGCGCGGTTCGTAGGACGAGGCGGGTGTTGGGATCACGGTTCGAATCCCCGTCAGAGCACGTTTTTTTTTTTGCTTTTGTACTATTATTATTACAGTACAACACAATATTACTGCAACATTGCTTCAATATTGCTGCAACGTTGCATTGCTGTATAGGACATTCGTGAAATATTATTCAAATATCTGTACAATATCCCGAGAATACATATGCTGAATATTAAAAAAGGACCAAACCTATATTGCTACAATATTTCAAGCACGTAATTTGAAGATTTACATATATTCTACTGATATTGGATATAATTTTCGATATATTTTATACATATTGCATAGATGTGTTTGTGCTGTCTGGGAGCAGAGGGTCCTACAAGTACGATGTAGGATCGTGGGGCAGATATTCACTCACATGGGTCGCGATTCACCATTTTTCGCACCGAAATTGTGAAATATCCACCCCTCGACGATATGGCACGACAGCAGAGGGTCCTACAAGTACGATGTAGGATCGTGGGGCAGATATTCACTCACATGGGTCGCGATTCACCATTTTTTCGTAGCGAAATTTTGAAATATCCACCCCTCGACGATATGGCGCGAGAGCAGAGGGTCCTACAAGTACGATGTAGGATCGTGGGGCAGATATTCACTCACATGGGTCGCGATTCACCATTTTTTCGTACCGAAATTTTGAAATATCCACCCCTCGACGATATGGCGCGACAGCAGAGGGTCCTACAAGTACGATGTAGGATCGCACCGTCTTGGTCCCACAAATCAAATTAAAATTCGATAAACCCCATAAAATTTTGTCGATATCGGAAAAAGGATTCAATTGAACTATTTTGTGTTTCACTTTTTCTTTATCATCATCATTATTACTATTGAATTTTAATTACGTATATAAATGATCGAGTACAACGAATAATTTATACGCATTTAAATATATACAGTTACAATTTCGATCGCGATAAAAATGTCTTCAGCTCGAGGGGGGATTTATTGCCTTTTGCGAATAATTCAGAGCAATCATTCGCTCGTAGCAGCTGGGTCGATTGTTGTTGCAGAAAGAATACAACCAGTCTTGAACCGGAAACTCCGAGTCGTTATCTGCGACTTTGGCCATCGCACTTTTCAACTCCTTATCTCTCTTCACCAATTTTCCGTATCTGTCGGCACTGAATTCCAACTGCCTGTTCATCACCCTCACCCAAGAACTGCACAGCTTGAAGAATAAGAAACGGACGAGGAAATCAAACACAAAAATGAAGCAGTTGCTTCAAATGTAGCAAGGATGCAGTTTGATTAATTGATTGATCGATGCCTTCGATTGACTCTCTTTTTTTTAATAAATTACACTAAATCGATAAGTCAGCTATTTTGGTTTAATATTTTCTTTCGATTTATCAATCAATCAAGATCCAATTTTTGGAAACTATAAAAACGATATAAAAATAAAACTTCTGGCAATTAAATGATCGGGGAAAACAGTTGATCGGAAAACCTCGCGATTACTCGATTGATGATTGGAAAAAGATTGATTGCAAATCATTTCAATCAACGGAAAAATTTAGAAAAAAGAATTATTAATTTTTTTTTTTTTTTACATGTTTCGAGATCTTACTTCCGTCAATGGGTAGTTTTGTATGAGCACCAAGCCCACAGCGTACGGTTGGATATCGTGGAAACCGAAAGCTCGATACATCGGTTGATAACTCATCAGAAAGTGAAGGGAATACAGATGGAGGCATAAATATATCTGTAAATTTTAATTGTCAATAATTTCGAAAATTTTAGAAACAAGTTTTTTACAGTTTTCTTTTTTGTTTTTTTAATGAAAATTTCAACGTTCTCGTACAATTTTTATTGTGCTAAGAATTCGAAATTTTTTAAATTAATATTCACCCGAATTTTCAAGAATCGAGACATTTCATTTATAAACAAGACGCTAAATCTTTCAAGCAAATGTAATTCTGTAATTATTGAAATTTTTCGAAAATTTGAACCATTTATTATTCGCAAATTATAACTTTCATCAATAATTGATATTTTTTAATCACGATTTGTAAGATTTCTTTAAATTTTGGAGGCTTGTTCGTTCTTCACCTCATCAAATAAAATATCATCTTATGTACTAGGGTATAAAAATGCGTAATTATTCGTTACGACAAAAAAAGAAAATAACAGCAAACTAAAAGTGTTCTGTGGAAACTTAGAACTTTGTAATAAAAACAAACTATAACGTCAAATAAAAATGTTCATCGTCGAATCGCGTAGATGGAAAATAAAATCTAGGAAGCCAGATTACATTTTGGTTTCACCTGGTTTATGAAAAAGTATATAAAATCGTGTCCTGCTTTCCAATGTCCAATTTCATGCGCTACCAGAGCGACTATTTCATCGATCGAACAATCCTCACTCCCCGACTGACTCCGGTGACCGATATCCGCTGTCGAATTTATCGAGAGGTGTCTCCTGGCCAGGGTATCGTAAATGACGATGATCTTCTGGCCAGATGACCCCGCGACGTAGGCCTTACTGTGGTGCCTCTTGATCGTAGGATTTTTCGCCAAGTAAATATCGTAGATCGGTAAGCTCTGATCGTCGATAAATTCCTGAATTTTGTTTCTCAGCTCGGACGCCGGTAAGACCTCGATGTTATCCATATCGCAAATTTCAACGATCATTTGAAGCTCGGCGATGTAAAACATGTAGATGAACGTGCTGCTTCCGCCGGTTTTTAAAATACCGACGAACAAACAAACGAAAGGAAAGAGCAGGATTTGCGATAGCACGTGGCCCACGATCGCACCTGACATCGTAACTCGGTATAATCCCAATCTTCCTTCGGTAACGTATGCTTCGTACGCCGAGAACGGGAGGTTGACGAAGAATTTTAAGGAATTTAATATCGTTATGAAAACGACGTTTTGGAGTATCACGTAGGAGTCGTCGTAACCGAATATCAGCAAAATTTCACCAGATTTATCCCATATCGTTCGAAAACCGTTGAAAACCACTAGACTCTGCAAATTTATTTTAAAAACAATTATATTATTATACGTTTGAGTATTTATCAATCGAAATCAACAAGAAATAACAGCATATATTTATATAATAACAGAAACATTGACACTAAATCTGAATTCGTTTCTAGATTCGAATTTGAATTCGACTTCTCATTTGAATCGAATTTTGAATTGCAGAATTAAATTGAATTTTGAATTGAATTGAATTGAATTTAGAATTAAATTGAATTTTGAATTGAATTGAATTTTGAATTGAATTGAATTTTGAAATGAATTGAATTTCGAATTGAATTTTGAATTGCAGAATTAAATTGAATTTTGAATTGAATTGAATTTTGAATTGAATTGAATTGAATTTTGAATTGACTTGAATTTAGAATTGAATTTTGAATCGCAGAATTAAATTGAATTTTGAATTGCAGCATTCAATTGAATTTTGAATTGAATTTGAATTGAATTGAATTGAATTTTGAATTGAATAAAATTTTGAAGTGAATTGAATGTTGAAGTGAATTTTGAATTGAATTTTGAATTGAATTTTGAATTGAATTTTGAATTGAATTGAATTTCGAATTGAATTTTGAATCGCAGAATTAAATTGAATTTTGAATTGAATTTTGAATTGAATTGAATTGAATTTTGAATTGAATTTTGAATTGAGTTGAATTTTGAATCGAATTGAATTTTGAATTGAATTTAATTTTGAATTGAATTAAATTTTGAAGTGAATTGAATGTTGAAGTGAATTTTGAATTGGATATCGAATTGAATTTCCAATTGAATTTTGAATTGAATTTCGAATTGAATTTTGAATTTAATTGAAGCCACAACCACGAAAATGGTGGGAATCGATGCGTGTTCCAAAATTGTGTGAATAATTGAACAATTGTATAATGCAATGTTATAAATTATGTTGTAACGTAAAACCTTGATTACCGTAGTGACAGCTATGCTGATAGTGTCTCTAAAAAACTGAAATCCAGATTTGTACAATGCGAGAACACGATGTTTTTCGTATTTCTCTTCCGTCCATACATCTTTCAACTCTGACGGTACTTTTCGATAAATGCCAAGAACATTTCTCTGTAAACAATATCAGACAGAAATAATACACATATTATTTATCACGAGTTTTTATCATCATTGACAATAATCGACGATTTTAAGCATTTTATGACTGAATTTTAAGGTGATTAAAATGATATATTTTCACCTACGTGAAAACGTGTTGAATATTTTTTTTTTATACGAATATGTAAACAATTTCAATTAATAAACAAATAATCAACGGAATCTGTTGCGCATCGGATCAAGACTATGACGCCTGTGACGAGGCAACCCGCATGACACCATGTCTGAGAAGTTGCTTGTCTCATTCAATATATTCAAACCGTTAGTGTATGAAGCTAGAATTTTATCGTTATAAAGATAATAAATGTATGAAAATTGATTTAAAAAAAAAATAATAATCCAAGTAGGATAGTTGAATTAAAAAATTTACCTGTCTCGCTTCCAGAACCTGAATCCAAAAATATTTAGCCCAAATATATAGGAGTATGCCATTCCGAAAATGTTCCTCGACAATCAACATAATACCTACTTCGTTTATAAAACTGTTAAATCACTCTCAATATCAATTTTCCAAGTGTATTCAAATTCCCGGAGTAAAAAGAAAAAAGAACAAAAAATCCACATTTTCTTGCCGATCTGCTCCATTTGCATTTCTGACGTTCGCGATGACGTTCACCTGTTTACGTATTCATTCACCCATATCAGTCAAATACGTTACTTATTTTGAACAAAAAAATACACTAAAATCCTAACTTTTTAATCATCTCAATCATCGTAACATCGACGAGTCAGCTTCTCGCGCGAAATTTGAATTAAAAGAATATCAAATACATTCACCGATAACGTCAGTCGCTACCTTACCGACCGTCGGTAAATTGCACGTATCGTCCCAAGCTACATCGAGCCTCGATTGTCGACTGTAGTAAGTGATTCGATTCGACTCTGTGGTTATCGACCAGCGTCCAGTGACCGCAGTGCTGCCAGATTAGGGGATTTCCCCCTAGATTCAGGGGAATTTCATCACGTTTCGGGGAAACAGGGGAAAGAATTGTTCAGGGGATTTTCTGGGGGATTTCAATATTCCGAGAATTGTGCTTTTTCATCGCCTTTGAACTGAAAAACTCATCTTCAAACACACCAATTTCGAGTATACCATAACGAATCAGTCATTCTGTAGGAATTTATAAAATTTTATCTGGTCGTACGAGTACTTTAGATCTCGGAAAGCAAAAACATTTCTTGAAATCACCGCCATTTTTTTTTAAATCACGGTCCCGCGGACCGCTGTTTGATTGGAGGGGGTTGTCTAGGGGATTTTTAGGGGGAATTGAGATGAGTTCAGAGGATTATCACTTTGACCACCTGGCAACACTGACTGTGACGGTTGATTATTTGAAACGTTCGTAAACTGTTTACTGTTTTGGGTACATGACCTTATGGTCGATAACTGTTGGTGAAAAAAAAAAAAAAAAACTGTTTACTGCAAAGCCGCGCGTCCCGCAGTGAGAAAGTTAAGTTTGGGACAAATTAGGATCCTTATCGAGCAAATATCGGAGCTACAACGATTCAAAGCTCGGAAATAAGGTAATGAGACTATTTTAAGTGACCAAACCGCCGAAAACCGCCAAAATACGGAAACACGATTGTTTACCTTCTATAACCGAATTTTCCGTCGGTATAAATCGAAGAAAAATACGATATTCGAGGGTCTGGAGACTCTCGGAGCCCCCTGAAATCCTCTCACGTCATAAAATCCGAGTTTCTACCTTCATAACCTCACTTTTTGCTCCGATAGATCGAAATGGCGAACCGAAGAACCATCGGTGCGGTTACCTTCGACGCTTCGACCCTGGCGCCGACCGAGGGATCCCCCGTATCTCGGAGATCTATTGGCGTCGTTCCCTCCCCCGATGCCAGAAACACTGCGAGGGAGGCCGGGTGCAACAACGACGATCGAGAGAAGCTCGACAGGCGTCGGAGGTCCCAGGCTCCCGAGAGTCCCTCGACCCCCCAAAACTCGAGCCGAAGACTGTCCGTCGGGCCGAACGGCCTGTCGGGGAACGCGCTGGCGGAGCACTACCAGCGGTGCGTAAGGCTCTGCGCGGAGGGCAAAATCACCTTGCAGAACGCCTTCAGCCTCTCCGTGATCGACTACATCGGCGTGCTGAACAAAAACGACAAGACTAGCAACACCATGCAGACTGCGCAGACGACGATTGACATCAGCGCTAAAATATACGCGCTCAGGGTCGACTGCGTCTACACCGGCGTTTTCAAGATGGCCGGGAACGCCGTGAAGCACGGCAAGAAACAGGGGGAGCCGGACGCTCCGGACCAGGACGCGAGCGTCAACGACGACGCGACTGCGAAGAAGAAACGGCAGCGGAGGGCGCAGCAGATACTCGTTTCTAACGAGAGCCTGACCTGCGCGGCTGAGACGCAGAATTACAGGGCGTCGAAGAAGAGTAGCGAGTGCCAGACCTCGGATATGCTCCTGCAGGTCACGTATCCGGTTCTGGTCCGGAGCGGGCAGAGTCTCTACCCCTACGAGGACGTTTCGCTGGAATACGCCGAAGACGCGCCGGAGAAGAACTTGAATTTTCCCGAATTCGAGATAGAGGCTCTGGACGATTTCTCCGACCGAGACATCTGCCGTCCGCTACTCGAGGACTGGAGGATCCTGGGATGGTCCGAAACTGATGTTCCTTACTCTCCGCCCCCTCCGAGCTCCCCGATCAACGACGACCTCAGATTCGACCTGGACGCCTCGATACACCCGGAGGAAAACGTCGACTTCGCCTTCGCCTTCGACGGGGAAGACGAGAGCCACGAGAACGTCGATCGGTGCGTCAGGAGGCCGGAGCAGATCGAGCACGTCGTCGACTTTGAGAAATGCATCATGGAGACCGGCAAGGAGAAGACTCTGGATTATTCCTACGTCCCGAAGCCGGATACCAACATGCATTGGGCCGGACCCGACCACTGGAAGCCCAGGGGCTTCGGGAAGCTCACGGGAATGAGCATCCAGGTCGGCGCGTGCGGGCAGAAAAAGCGACGGAAGAAGAAGGTTTTCGCGGACATCGAGTTCTCCGAGGAACTGGAAGACGACGTTGGCGTCATTCTGAGGAAAAAGATCAAGAATATCAGGCACAAAACGGTCAAGCAGGACTGGTCAGAGGCGTACACCCTCCTGCCGGACGACGCCCACATCGCGGACGACCATTACGTGAAATTCTATTACGAGGTCTTCAGGAAGTCGAGGGTCTTCGCGAGGCCGATCGAGGACGGGGATCGGGACGCCACGGTCATAGAGGACGTTGGATACGATTACGACAACGATAACGACCAGGAGTACTGCTCGCAGAGCCATAATCTGGAGCCTGAAATTGGGGAGAACGGAGGACCGGAGCCCGGAGACGAGAACGTGGATCCCGAGGCGGCGGCGCAGGCCTTGACCGGAGAGAATCTGGTCACTGCGCCGAAGGCGACGCAGCAGATTCAGATACAGTACGCGACTAGGGCGAAGCAGGTGAACATGAAGCAGCTGAAGGAGGGGATGTGGAAGTGTCTCGATTTCCCGGAGGATCGAGAAGACGGAGGGGAGAGAATGTTCGGTCAGACTTACAAGAAGCTTGAGACTGACTTGGGGAAGGAAAAATCGCGGGCTTTGAGCGTGGGACTCGCGTTTGCTTCTCTGCTTCATTTGGCTAACGAGAAGAATCTGGATATCAAGTCCAGTTACGATATGACGGACCTCAAAATCTCGCAGAATCGCGACTGAGAAAATTCAAAGCGGAAATTTCCTGTTTTTTTTTTATCCTTTGGCCAAGAATCTAGGTGCTAGAGGATTCGTAAATATTTATGTCGTATTTTTTATAGCCCTGAAGGGATATCGAATTAATATAGATAATTTAGTTTAATTATTATTATTATTATTATTATCATTTTAATGTAATTATAAAGCAAAATGTATTATTTATTTATTTTTTCCATCACTTTTCCATCACTGAGTTATCATCATTTTATTAAATTGTTTCTTCTTCCTCGATTGTAAAAATGTGTAACGATTGACAACAACTACATACGTAGATATAATATTGCCATTAGAATATGAGTATCTGATTGAATAAATTTTCTATTTTTTACAATCGAATGCATCGTGTCTTTTGTCTTATCTTGTGAATAATAATTTCGTTATTTTCTATAACCGATATAATATTGAAAATCAATAATTTTGAATTTTTATTGATCAATTATTACGTAATATGAATTTTGATTGGGAAAGGAAAAAATCCATCTGACTGAGTACCGATCAAAATAATCTCTTACGAAGTTATAGCACATAGAAGGTTCTATGTTCTAGAACGAATCACTCGAGATTCCGCTTATCGGTAAGATGTCACAATTACCCGAGAATAATTACTCAAAATTCTATTAAAATCATGATACCGGAATAGAACGTCATTTTGGCCTCCTATTTATTTCCCAACACTTCTGCCACCTTACGTAACAAATATCAATACCGCAACATTCGTATTCACAGTCCCATGTGGTCTAATATAGTTTTTATTGCTCAGAAGTGGTCTGCACGTATCCACCAGGTGGAATCTTTGCAGATCTTTACAATGTTTGTTGTATGTGTACAGGTATGGTATTGCATTTTGCCCATAATGGCTGTTGGTAATTGGTAGATTGACTAGCATCGTTCTCTACAGATTGGGAAGTCACTTAAATTAATTCAATTTAATTTAACTCGGTGAGTTAGTTCTAGTTCTCAGGCTCTTGGCTAGGTTGCTCAGTGGCTTACTAGCAGGTTAGACGTGGAGACGGCGGCGCTGTAGCAAGCCCCCTTAAGCATGCTTAGGAACTTCCAAGCTGGAACGCCCAGTCTCCCCATGGCTGCTTCGGTTCTTTTCATTTCTTTTGTGAGCAGGGTCTCGCCGAACACCCCTACGACAAGCACTGCCAGTTCGACTGGACAGCGGTACATATGTCGTAGCTCACTGATCAAGTTGTCGTCCCTTCTCACTCGGTCTACGTTGCTTTTGTCTATTTCCGCTGTGGAGTTCTTCTCGTATCTGACTCGTTTGATCTTCTCTTGGAGGCGGATGTTCTGCAGGTGTGAAACTGCGACCTCCAGGGCAATCACCTCGTCTGGGTTGGACAAGATTACCAGCACGTCTGGTTTGTTATGTCTCAGTTGTACGGAGGTTCTGATGGTTGTTCCGGCCCTGATCTTAACGGTCCTGTCGCCCCACTGGTATTCCGTTACGAGAGTTCCGCTGGTGAAGTGGCATTTTCTGGTGGCTTCATCCGGTGCTGCGTGGCTGAGTAGTATCGTGCGTAGGATCCTGGCGACTATGATATCATGCCGTGTATTGTACTCCGGTGTGAGGCACGCTGAGGAGACATGGTACGCAGTCAGTTGCTGATTGCAACCCCTGGGGCACATGATTCGTTCCGTTGGAATGGCACCCAGTCCTTGCACCTGATCTTCGGCGGCGGCATGGAGGCGGCAGGATG
Organism: Euura lappo; assembly: GCA_018257835.1. NCBI lineage: Eukaryota > Metazoa > Arthropoda > Insecta > Hymenoptera > Tenthredinidae > Euura > Euura lappo. The sequence goes on from JAEUYN010001679.1 coordinate 19,109, forward strand.
TAGTCGACTTTCGTTAAGGTCTTTTCGAATACCAGGCGTATATTTACCTCTGTGTCCAGTTCGAGCTGAACAATACCAAGATACTTATACCCTTCCCGGACCCTTGGTAGGAATGCTGCTCCTTCTTCCTCGTTGCCGTCGTCTCCAGCCTCGTCTTCGTCGTCGTCGTCTAGGTTGGTCTTCGTCGTGTAGATCCCATGTGGTCTAGTGGCTAGGATAGCTGGCTTTCACCCAGCAGGCCCGGGTTCGATTCCCGGCATGGGAAATTTTTTGCAGTTTCTTTTTTTTTTTTTTAATCCATATCTACTCCATTTGAATCCCTATCAATCGAAAATCGTCGACCCATTGGGGAAGACATGGAATTGCCTTCGGGCCAGTTATGCCCGGAGTTCTTTTGCCACCCAACGATGCATGATCCCGAATCCAAGGTCCCGATCTCACATTCGTTGGTAGTCCGTGAGTTTGCTCCCTCGGGGTGGAAACCTAAAATCGATTCTAGAATCACTCCAAGTTTCATGGCTTCCGTAGTTCCGTCGATTCGAATAATATTGCCGAGTTTCCGCACACCACCGCATGACTCACTGCTCTAGTCGGATGATGACTGAAACTCGAGGTGGTGTCCATGCACTCACATGTGAAGACATGCTGTGAAATGCTCTTGGGGTGGTTAAATTGACAGTGTTCACGAAATGGCCGTGAAATTTGATGAAACGGGTGCGAAAATGTGAGGGGGACATTTTGTAAAATGCCTGTGAATCGCCATGAAATGGCTGTGGTGACCTGTGCAAAAGGTGGGAGGACACGTATCAAAGTACATATGTAGTCACCCCCTCGCTTATATTATGACTACAATTGTTACTCACTTGTGAAATTGTTGACTGACCCGACGTCCCCTGTCGTGTTATCATAATTCCATATCAACGCGGCATCGACCTCTTCCGTCAGGCACGTTAATTCCATATCTCTGTCCAGCAACAAGATGACGATCCAAACCACAGTAGAGGCAACGTTCCTTCTTTGAGCAATTCTTTTGAATGTGTCCAAATTCCCCACATTGGTAACAGATTCTCACAGGATCAACATAAGGAGCGACCTGTATCCGAGCGTGCCATATGTACAGGAAGTCCGGAAGATCCTGACCAATAGGTAAGCATTGGTCAGGGACCGGTTTGCCTCATCACGGGAGGAAAATAGTATATTTCGATACAAGTGCGAAAGGTTTGTTTTTAGACGAGTGGGAGGTTTGTCGCCCGAGCAAAGCGAGGGTGACAATCTCACGAGCAGAAAAACAACTTTCGCACATGTTTGATAGTTTGATAGTGATAGTTTATTCAGGTGTAAAACATACATAGGTACTGGACAAGCGTATACAAAAAAGGGAAACGCCTGCCATACGGGCCTACCCGCCGAGATGCTCAAACATCTGTGTGCGGGCCTGAAATTACTTAAACTTAATAAACTAAACAAATAATATAAAATAACATATATAAATATATAAACATGTCGAAATATTAAAAATTTAAACAGTTAAAATATTCAAAAGGGGGTAACGAGAAGGCATGTAGTTAGTTGGCCGGTATATTGCTCACCAGCCACTGTTTCAACTTGGTACAACGTCTTATATTTAGTGGATCTAAGTAATGTATCGAACAAAATTTTATATCACAAACGCGGGTAAAGTTCGATTATACGCACGCTTGCGTGCGAAAAGTCGCGCTTTACGCACGGAGTGAAATAAAGATAATATCCATTCATTCCTGCAATATGACTCGATTCTATCATACTTGATGTTAGTCTTGTCTAACTTTTGGGAGACACGTAGGATCGATTCTGCCTTGCCTTCTTTGTCTTGAGAAATCGGACGAACATGAATCAGATATGGAGCCTTGTAGTTCTTTCCATAGGACTGCACCTCTTTTCGGGCACCTAAAAATTTGAATTAGACCGCCACATGGTGGCGCCATCTCGGCGGCGAAACTTTAAGCTGTAGAAAATTCAAAACAATAACACATCAACATCCAATTCTCTTTCTCACGTGCGTTACACGTTGTCAGTTGCGTCGTATGATCACATCGCGATATTGTCAGTGAAGTGTAACATGAACATTCGATGAAAGTGATCGAAAATAATTGTAAACCGTGAAAGCAAACATGGATGAGTTTCTCAAGATCGATTGGTAAGCGTATGTCAAATCAAGCGAACGTATTTCTGCCGTCTTCAACGATCCCAACCTAACCTAACCTAACCTAACTTTATCGTTATCGAAATCGACAATAAACTACCAAATAAACGTTATTTCTCTGCTTTTTCATAAACTTCTTCAATGTTTTCGTTATTTCATTCGAAAAACTTCGTGTATCAATAAAATTCCGCAAATTTAGACGATTTTTTTTCACCAGATTTCATCGATTTTTAACCTCAAATTTATTCATTTTTATCATTATTTATGTTCCTACATCGTCGTAAAAATCGAAACGATAATTTTTACCCCGTTCCATCGAATCAATGAAAGAATTAACGGATAGTAAATTCCAGGCACCCTCCGCTGGAGGATATGATAGAAGACGTGTTCATAAACGAGGAAAGAATGAAGGAGGAGAGCGCGATGTACAGAATAATGCAGGGTTTCTTCACCGACCCTTTTACCGACTTTGAAAGCGACGACAGTCGAGCCGAAGAAGACGGCGACGGAGGGTCCAAAGCCAACAAAACGCGCGAGAGACCGAAAGAATACATTCCTGGGCTCTCAAAGCCTCCATTCAAGTACCCCAGGGCTTCTAATCTGACCAAAGAACAACACGCCACGTGTCTCAGGGTCCTGCTGAGGTTCTCCGGGCCCGAGAAGCCGGAGATCGACGCCACGAGCAGAAGCGAGATGGAGCAGTACATGGTAATTGTTTCTTCACTGACGAAACAACGACCGAACCTTGTTTATCAAATTTCAGGCTTTGTCGCCGACGATACGAGAGGAACAGGAGGAATTTTCGAACCTTGCCAAATCGAATTGGGCCGGGAACGAGCTGAAAGCTATAGGCAAAGATTACGTGAGGCTACGTTGGCAGGCCAAAGTCGAGAGGGCTAAAAGTCTCCCGAGGTACTACGTCGCCGCCGGAAGCGTTCCGTTCAACGGAGAGGAGAGGATAGAGCTTGCCGAAGAAGCCACGCTCTTGGAGACGGTATATCGCTGGTCAAAAGAGATCTTTGATCGATGGGAATTGTTCAACGCAGTCTTTTTCAGGGCCAGCTCCCCAGGATGTTGATGCCTCGCAGTAAGAGGATCGTATTGTTCTACAACGACGAAAAACTGCGACGTTATTATCCCGCTGGGGTCGATTTGGGCGGGAAAGTCGCCGTGAGCCGGGATCCGAACTGCGAGAGACTCGCGGAGCGCGGAGAAGTCGATCTAGTCATTTCATCCGGGGGACTGAACTGCCTGGCTTCGAATTTTGGACCCAATTACTCGAGCACTTGGATACTGCGCGTCGTTGTGAAGCAGGGATCGAAGAGGAACGTCGTTTACGTCGACAAACCCCTGCCTCCGACCTCTGTAACGCTGCCGCAAAGAAACGCCTGGGCTTACAAATACATTATAAAGTCGCATCTGCTTCACCCGCTTCATTCTTCTTCGATCAGGTGATTCGACTGATTTTTAGCACAAGTTTTGTCTCTATTCTCACATTTGTTCTACAATTTTTCTATATTCTAGCCTTCAGGAGACGGAGAATGATCCGCAAGCTGGAGAAGAGGTCTTTGGGAATCTGAATTCGGACGATCTGCTGAGAATCGAAGAGGAAAACGAAAAGCTCGAAAGTCACGGAGCCAAGAGAAAGTTCGAGGAATTGAAATCGACCGAAGAATCGATCCTCGCACAGAAACGATCGGCTTTGAACGAAGCCCAGGAAATTCCCTTCGGTTCGAAAAAGGAGAGCGTAGAACGCAAAGAAGTCCCCGAAGACACGCTGTTGTCTTCGAACGTAGAAATGGACGCTAAAGATCCGATGGAAAATGGGATCGACGATCAGGCGGTAGCAACTGAACGAAACGACCCCCGAAACTCGATTCAGAATTCTTATGGCTTCCCTCGAGGAAGGAACAACGTTTCCTACAAAATATTCACCCTCGGTCCGTCCGAGGATGCCGATAACGATTGCACGAAAACTAAACCAGAAGAATATAGGATTCTCGTGCGCAATCAGATAGATGGAATCGAGGTACTGGATGTAATCAGTCTCGAAGCCTGAGAATCTTTTTTTAAGACTTCATGGTCTAATTTATTATCAAGTTGCAAAAAAACTCTCATTTATTTTGAATTTTATGAGGTCTGAAACGAATCCAGTAACTCAAAATTAACAATGAATTGCATAAAATCACTAAAAAGGAGAAACAAAGACCGACAAAAACACTTTTTTATTATAATTATCATCATTCCTAATCTGAAATTGACTCTATTTCAGAAAATGGACGAGACGCTTCGTCCAGTGATGCTGGTGCCTAAACTCGAGCACCAAGTGGCTCTGGGAGCGGAGGCGGTCAGCGCAGAAGAGGCTCTGAGGCAGTGGACGATGCTGACGTACAGACCGAACACGTCGCTAGTCCGAGGTATTAAACTGACGAGATAAAGTATGAAAATGATGATAAAGTTGAGAAAACTGCGTTTCTTTTCCAGTTAGGATAGCGGCGGAGACCTCAGAGGTGATCCAAGTGGAGAGAAGGACTCCGAAATCTCTGAACAACGAAATGAAGCGGCTGTATACCCTGAACCCCGAGGATTCTCTGATCACCCTGCACAACGTCGTCCAGAACCTGAGGCCCCTGAAGCCGGGAAATTATCTGCTCAGGCACACTCCGACTAACGGAGGATTCGCCACGATTTATCAAGAATCGGACAGCTCCGGGTGATGATCGGATGAATGAACGAATTACTTCAGCTTCCTTTCCGTCTTTCAGAATCGTAATGGCTGTTTATTGATTCCAGCAAGAACGTTTTCGACCTGCACGCGAACTACGCGCTGAATTCGTGCCAGGTGATACCGACGGCGCCGTGGCCTCCTCTGGACAAGATGGTCGTTACTCCGGTACAGAAATTCCTTGAGAGAATGCCAGCCATGTTTCATCCGAGGATGGAATCGGACGTCGGGTCTAGAGGCGGTAGAGGACGGGGTAGAGGTAGAGGCCGAGGCCGAGGACGTGGACGAGGAATTTCTACAGGTCCCGCGAGAGGCGGATCACAGGCTGAAAGCGACGAATCTAGAGGGGGAGGGAGAGGCGGTGCGCGAGTTCGCACAAAAAAAGGTGGCAAATCTGATCAACGATTTTGAATTTCCCGCCAGTTACTTAATCTTGCGATTTCTCGTTTCAGTTTCTAGGATCCAAATTTGTGTCTTTTGTTTTGTAAAATCTGGTTTTGGTGGATGAAAGAATTCTTTTAGAGCTTGAAAAGGTTTTCTTTCTCATTTAATCAAAGGAAAAGTGTTCAAAAACATTGATTCAAGTATAAAAACTTCTCAAGATTCACGGAATTTTTAATATATAATATTTTTCGGACAAATTCTCTCGTATATATCGATATTTTCTTTCTTTTCTACACGTTTTTATTTTCTATATCTTTATTTTTTTTGTAGCCAAAAAGAAGAATAAGGGCGCGAAGACGGAGCCGCAGCCGCAGCCATCCTGAAGCGGATTATGACGGAAGATATTCACTGTTACTAATTGGTATTAAATATTCTATTTTCTCTGTAAATATTTTTTTTATTTATGATATTGTGGTCGTAATTTTGATTAATTGTTGTCATTTAGTATCGATTATAGTAGATTATTTCTACGAAATAAGGACGATTTTCTTACAATGAATTTTTTGGTAATACAGGAGGAAAAAAAAATGGTTAATTTTCTATCAATCCATATTATTGGATAATTTAGCGGGGACAATTCTATTCCAGAATCAAAGAAGTGATATTTGATTTTATAGAATAATAACTGATAGTAATTATAAAGTAATCGAAATTCACGTATTTGTTTGAATTGTTGGTAATGGACGTAAGTATTTTTCTTCTCTTCTTAATGTTCGATATTCGAATTCCTAGACCTTATTCGCTTTGTTTCGAATTTAAAATCGGAGAATTACTCCATTTCCCCTTTTTACATTCGTTAATTTTCAAACATTCTAATATTGTCGAACAAAAAAATAAATAAAAGATAATAGAATCAGTTTCTTCCATTTCCATATTATGTAGAATTCGCTGATGCGATCCATCGTAACGATTTTTGTAGCTCGGAATTAGAATGTTGTCCAGATATGCTTCCTCTTCCGCTTGTCCAATTTTCTACTTTGGCCTTCCGGTTGTCCAGTTATTTGCGTGAATTTTTTCGGTGTCTGGCCGGCATATGTATCCCACCGAATCCATATTTGATCGAATCATCGAATATACACGCCGGGTCTCCCGATTCGACCCATATTTCGAACTGATCGATCTTCTCCGGGTCAGTTACATTCGTATATTTCAAAATTAGCGCCTCCAAATCGCGGTGACAGACCGATCTGCGCAGAACCGATTTCTCGTTGCTGCGCATAAAACTGGACAACTCCGCGCCGCGCTCTGTGTGACCGACCACCGCAAGCTGCTTCGTTGACTTCGGTACTTTTTATTCGGAATTAGGGCCTTTCGGCGCAAAGTCGTTCGGAATTTCGAACCCGTCCCATTGCCATAAGTGATTTTCATCATAATGACGCGCCAGTCCAGCCAATCAGGTCGTAGCGTAGCCAACTTCAGAGCTGTGCTATTCGACATCTCATTGGCACAACGCGAATACTTAAACTTCCGCGCCTCTCGCGCTGATTGGTCAGATTTGAAAATCGAACGGCGGGGTCGCCTCTAGCGCACTGATATACTATATACAGCGTGTATTCCTATAACGACTGAGCAGTCTGAAGTTGCCGTAAATCGAAAAATGAGCTTCCAGACGATTGGATTGGTTCAGAACAGTCTGAAAGCTTGTTTTTCGATTTTCGCCAACTTTACACTGCTCAGTCTTTAGGATATACGCTGTATATCAGTGCTCTAGCGCCAACTTCAAGCGTCGCGTTCAACTGTCGAGTGTCGCGTCAGTGTGACTCGTCTCGACTCTCGACACTCGACACTAGGGATCGGCGATATGAAAAAAAAATATCGATATATCACATCGATAAATATCGGCGTGCATATATCGATACACTAAAATATCGAGCATCGAGTATCGATATATCGATATATCGATGTAAATTTGTTAAATGTTACCACCAATTCTACTGCGGACTCAACGGACTATTTTCAAAACTATTTTCAAAATTACAAAATGGCGAACTGTTGTGATTTCGCCAGTTTCACAGACGCATTCGCGTTGGGATCAAAGTGATTTTCATCATAATGATGTGCCAATCAGATGTCGAATAGCACCGCTCTGAAGTTAGGCGCTATGATCTGATTGGCTGGATTGGTTCATCATTATGATAAAAATCACTTCTAGCCCCAACGGGAATGCGCCTATGGCATTATGGCTGTTACAATATCGAAATTCGATATATCGCACGCCAAATATCGATGATTTTTCGGTGAGAATATCGATATTTCGATATATCGATATATATCGCCCATCCCTAAAACTCCCGCGCCTCTCGCGCTGATTGGTCAGATTCGAAAATCGAACGGTGGGGTCGCCTCCAGCGCCAACTTCAAGCGTCGAGTGTCGCGTCACGTCCGTGACTCGTATCGACTCTCTACACTCGACAGTCGACAATCGACAGTCGACACCGGGCGGCGCACGTGAATTGACGTAAACGTTCGTCAACTCAACCTCATAAATCGTCGATGTATCCGTTGTTTCGGAGTAAATAACCTCGGCACAAATTATCAAAGCGACGCGGACGGTTGAGAGAATCCGCGATCCTAAAGAACGACGACGATCATGACTTCCTCGGCTTGTGCTCTCGAAAAATTCCTCGGTGATAACATCAGAACCGAGCTTCTCGCTCTGATATGGTTACTCTGGGCATGGGAATTCTACCTGAGTCTTCGCCAGGTCTGTTTATACGTTTATTTTATCAATTAGCGATAAAAAAAAAATTGCCGATTACATAAATCGAGGCTCAAAACCCACGTCGCAATTTTTGAGGTTATGTGTCGTGAAATTTCATCGATTCGATGTAAACGTCGTGTTTTTGAAGGGTTTTTGGTCTTTTTATTCTCTGAATAGTCGATTTTCGTCCGATTCGAGGCTGCGAAACTTCGAATTCGGTAGAAATTTCACGACGAAGAGAAAAAAATCAATAAAATGTTATTTTTTCTACTCCGCAGACTAAATTGATGAACAAACTCGTCGACGTTCCTCCAGAGCTCAAGGATCTCTTCACCAACGAGGTTTACAGCAAGGCGCGTCTCTACGCTCTCGACAAGAATAATTTTTCCAATTTTAAGAGTCTATTCTCCACCTTCGTTACCACCGTGAGTTTTCCTTTTTCTATGAATTATGAAAAAAAAGAACCAAAAAATATACAAAATAATTATTATTATCGTTATTCGGTTGGAATTTCAAAGATCGGAAGATAAAATCTAATTTCTTTCCTCGTCTACGACCCAATTTTCGTCCCGATCAAATTAACGCGACTTGAATATTTTGTCGAAGGCTTAATTAACGTCTGAGAGACTAAAACTTCTATTTCATTCCATATCTTAAAACTGGAAGCGGGAGTAATTTTGTTTTAATCAAATTGTCGAGTAGAGACGGAGTCTAAATCCTGTAATTTGGTTGAATTGTACGATTGCCTAATTTAGGAAAAACGAGAAAATACGGATTGACGAATGAACACGCTTTTTATTCAGGGCACCATTCTCTTCTTCGCCTTCCGATACTTCTGGGATTGGTCGGTGAGGCTCTCCGCAGCCTGCGGGATCGGCGAGGACAGTGAAATACTGATAAGCGGGATGTGCATGCTGCTCATCAACGTCCTTAGCACCGTTGTAGACCTTCCGTTTTCCGTTTACAACACTTTTTGGCTCGAAGAAAAACACGGATTCAATAAACAGGTGATATTCCGGAAGGAAATTTCGTCCACGACTCGAAGATAATTGAAAAAACAACATGTATTGATCCAAAAAACTTGATGAGAAAAATTTATCTCGAACCGAAGGCTCGGTTGATGCGATAAATTGACAATTTTAAGATTTTTTTCATACTTTTGATACAAAAAATACGATCATTCCTTCGAAATACTGAAATTTATTGATTAAAATTCTTCAAAATTCTTCAAAATTGTCTAAGAAATCTTAAAATCGTCTTCAAAACGTATTGATTCAAAAAAACTTCATTATAAACATTTAACTTGAAGCAAAGGCTCGGTTATTACAATAAATTGACAATTTTAAGATTTTTTTCATACTTTTGATACAAAAAAAAACGATCATTCCTTCGAAATATTGAAATTTATTGATTAAAATTCTTCAAAATTCTTCAAAATTGTCTAAGAAATCTTAAAATCGTCTTCAAAACGTATTGATTCAAACAAAACTTCATTATAAACATTTAACTTGAAGCAAAGGCTCGGCTTTAGGGCTTTATTACAATAAATTGACAATTTTAAGATTTTTTTCATACTTTTGATACAAAAAAAAACGATCATTCCTTCGAAATATTGAAATTTATTGATTAAAATTCTTCAAAATTCTTTCACACTCTCTGAGAAGTCTTGAAATCGTTTTAAAACTCACGAAGTCAATTATTCTTCTGAATTCTTCGGACTTATCTAAAGTTTATTAATTTATTGTGACAATAATTCTTTAGAAATGCATCAATTTTTTTTTTCTACTGAATAATATAATATCTTGTATAAAAATGTTCTGTCATTGATTATTCCAGACGTTGGGATTCTACGTGAAAGACAAGATAAAGAAGTTCGTAGTGATGCAGATAATAGTTCTCCCGTTGATATGCGGAGTTATTTGGATCGTCCAGATAGGCGGAGACTTCTTCTTCGTATATCTCTGGGTCTTCACCGGGGTCGTGACTCTCTTCATGTTGATTCTCTACCCTGAGGTGATAGCGCCTCTGTTCGACAAGTACTCTCCCCTCCCGGAGGGAGAGCTCAGAACGAAGATAGAGGAGCTCGCCTCGTCTCTCGGCTTCCCTCTGTACAAATTGTACATCGTCGAGGGGTCCAAGAGATCTTCGCACAGCAACGCCTACCTCTACGGGTTCCACAAGCACAAGAGAATCGTCTTGTTCGATACTCTGGTCAAGGAATATTATAAACCAGACGAAAAAGACACCGAGAAAGACAAGGGCTGCGAGACCGACGAGGTTGTCGCTGTTCTCGCACACGAATTGGGACACTGGAAGTACAATCATACCTTCAAGGGACTCGTCTTGTCCCAGGTATTAAAGAAAAGGAGGAAGAAGCACGATTTTTTTATCAGCTTGTCGTTTTTTTGAAAGAATTCATCAATATTCTTGAAGATCCGATATCAAAATGTCTATGAATTCTTTATATTCTTGTGTTTCGACTTCGATATTAACTTGTCTTTTCATTTAAATCCTAGGTGAACATCCTAGCTAATTTTATCCTCTTCGCGAAGCTTCTTCATTACCAGCCGATGTACGACGCCTTTGGTTTTGGAGATAAGCAGCCGATATTCATCGGGCTTATTATAGTAATGATGTTTATTTTGATTCCTCTGAATACGGTGAGTGAATTCAATGACTTTATCAATTTATTCTGTATGTAATAATGATGATAATAATGTTATTTATTTTTAATTTACAATTTTTTTTTGTTCACTTCTAGCTGATGGGATTCGCGTCGATAGTCATAAGCCGAAAGTTTGAATTCGAGGCTGATAATTTCGCAAAGACTTTGGGACACATTGTTCCTCTGAAAAGCGCTCTTGTTAAATTGCACAAGGATAATTTGGGATTCCCAGTTTTTGACAAACTGTATTCAGGATGGCATCATTCGCACCCGCCTCTGCTCGAGAGACTCGAAGCTCTGAATGAAAAGAAGGCGGAATAAAATCGACATCGAGGATAACGAAATGATTAGGTTTTTTTTCACAATTAACTCAATCTAATAATTATTCGCTATCAAACTCTTTTTTTTTCTAGTGGGATTCGATTTTAAAAAAATTGATATCCTAATGAAAAAAAAGAGTTAAAATAATTCGAGCTCGTCTATTTTTTAAAAAATGATTGAGGTAGTCGATGTCGATACGATTTCGATACTCTGGCTGCGTTTCAAATGATAAAATGATTGTTTAAAGATAATTATTTATGGGAAAAACAACGGAGACTAGTTTCTATAAATTGGTTTTGTAGATGATTATTATTATTATCAGGATTTTAGTATTATATTCCAGTGTAAGATATTGTCTATACTTACCCCACTTCAAATCTATATCTATGTATTTATCTACTTACCTACATGTAATATCTACAATATAGTCATAATATTATTACGTATAATTATACAATTCGAGTTATTGACAATCATTTTATCAATTATTATTATTATTATTCTTTTTTACATCCGACGTAGTCGAAAAAAAGCATTTTTTCGTTTTTTTTTTTCTTTAAAAATTCTTAACTCAATATTTATTCAATTTAATTATTGATTCTCGATTATTAAGAAACAAAAATTTACAATTTCATCCAATTTCGTGACACAAACATTGGGGGGAAAAAAAAAAACAGATAATATTTCATAATTTTTATTTGAAAAATAATTAATAATCATTGAATTTAGCTTCAAAGTGTTATTTATTTATTTATTTATTTTTTTTTTCACGTTTTTTTACTAGAAAAACTCGGACTCGCCGAATAATGATCGATGAATATGATTAATAAATTCGTATTGATAGTTTTTTTTTTTTCCATTTTGAAAATGATGAAATTCATTCTATCGACAATTTTTATAATATAAATTTATTATCTACTCTGGTCAAGAATTAATTGTTTATAAACGGTAATTTTCGTCGGAATATAATTTCTGTTCCAGATTCCTGCCCCCCTTCCCCCATCCAGAATTTGATATTGTCTCGATAAAGAAATTAAAAAAAAATCCTAAAGGAAGAATTTTGGAGTCTCGATAAATATTTGTTTAATTTATTAATTAAAGTAAAAAAATAAGATGAAAGAAATTTTCAAAACCAGTTTATGCGATCAGTCAATCAATCAATCAATAATTAAACAAAATTAAATTCATTTCGGGAGTGTAATAAATAATTGAAAAGTATAATCAGTGAAGATTTAACAGTTTTTTTTTTTTTATTATTATTATTATTAATTAGTGTCCCTGAAACTTCCAACTCCTCAATTATCTCCAAGTTCTCCAAGTTCTTCTTCACAGGGAAATGAGGAAGAATTCGCAGCACGATTTGTGTGGATCCAGTCGAAGTGGTGAGTTTCGCATGACCTGTGTCTATTTTTTATTACTTTGAGACTGTATCGACTCAACTAAAAAATTCAGGGAGAATTTGAATTTATTATTTTATTTTTCTGTTTGTTACTGTTTTTTTATTAGCTTCCATGTATTTGATTATTAGAAAGGAATTTGAATTTTATGACAATATGTGAAATGGATCGATGTAATTACTCGAAATCGATGAATCAATTTTTATTTTCTCGTTTTTTTTAAATATTTTTTTTTATCACACTGGGTCAATTTGACCCGGATTAATTTTTTTTTTTAATCGAAAAATACGAGTATAAAAAAAATACTATTTTTTTTTAATGGATTTTCTAAAACTCTAAAGTATCGTTTTAAATTTTTGCGAACTAAAATATTGAAAATTGGAAAAGTTATGAATTTTCGAGTAAAAAAAATCCCCGTTTTTTCACGAATTTTTTCAAAAATTAACAGTTTCATCGGTGAGAGAATATTTTTCGGGGGTTTAATCTTCAAAAACTCGATTTGATCTGGGTTTAGCCGGATTCAATTTCAGATCCTTTTAATTGAATCGAATAATGATAACAATTATAATTTTATTGTTGTTGTCTTTTTCTCTCTGATTCATATCTTTTTTTTTTTTCTCATTCACCATAACGATCGATACCGCGGCTCAGAGAGAGACAAGGACAAGCTACTGGTGGTCATCAGATATCTGTGCGAATTCGCGCTTCGGGTGCTCTCCAATATCCCATCGACAGAATCATACGAGTTCCGTTTCTATTCTGTTGATTTTAACCACATTTTCGCTTTTTTATTCTTATTTGAAGCTGATACAAAAAAAAATAATATATACCTATCCAATCAGATTTTCCCCCACAAAAAGGCGAAATAATTATAGATGGTCAATTTAACTTAATCTAATTGCAAACTTGTTCAATTATACAATTTGTTTTGGTAATTTCCCTCGAACTCGAATCTCGAGTCCAAAAATTATATTTTGAGAGATTTCATTTGAATTCTCATTTTTGGAAAATGTTAAATCGTGATTTTTATCTAGATTCTGTATAATTGATTTTACAAATTAAAAAAAAAAGTCTTTACGTACGAAAAATTTTGAATGGAAAAAAAGGTGACGTGGATGAAAGTTCAGAATATTGAAATTGTTGCTCAAAAATTTTTTGAATATTCAGTATAGATAATCTAATCTTCATAAACACAATGACAAAACAATTTTTTTTTTGCTATCGAACAATCAGACTCTGAAGGAATATAAGAATTCCCCTGACAATGAGTATTCGCAATATTGGAAGTTTCGTTCCCTCGCTGATTGTCTCCTGGGATATTGGAGAGAAGTCTGAAGTCTGATGAATCTTGACTGAATTGAGGCTGTAAAAATGTTATGTCGTCAAGATCATTGTTCAATTTTTACAAATCTCTGCCTAAGCCTTAAAAAAACCTTTTCAAATTGTTTTTTTTTAATGAATTTCTGTATTGTATATCGATAAAATCATGACCAGATTCAAAAAAGTTTAAATCAAAATCGATAAATTTTTATCCAATCAAAAAAAAAAAACGAAAAAAAAACAACGTTTTTTGGATAAAGAAATACGAACAAATCTCCGATATCCTGATTTCACCAAAAATGAACCATCACGTAGTTCAGTTCGTGTAGAATCGAGCGTTGGATATGAGCTGATCTCACCCTGTCTTATCGGGGTTTCAGAACTGCAGAGAAACTTTGAAATATGGTAGAGGAAAAAGTTTTTCTTTTCTCCCGGTAGCGTAGAGGGTATAAAAAGTATGAGGTACATAACTCAGTGGGAACAGTGCCACTGCACCGGGTTCGGGTGAAGCCATGAATCAGTTTTAGATCTATTTTTCACACCAATTCGAAAAATCGAAAAATCGAAACGCGTACATGTGTGATGTGTGTATTAATCGCAGATGCGTATCATGCGAACTCGGTTAGAAAAGGCAGCTTTTTTCTTCTGTTTGATTTTTGTATCATCCCCATGAAGGTTTCTGTAGAAATTGTGAAAAATCCACATAAAAAAAAACTCCTCGATTTCCCAAAACCCCAGAATCGTTGAGATAATGTTCCAAAACCTCATAAAAGTGTCGCTTGTAACCTCGTCGAAAACCTTATTTGAAAATTCCCCCAAACCCCATAAAAAAATTCCCCAGAACCCCATATTAATCCCCATAGAAATTCCCCAAAACCTCATAGAAAAAATTCCCAAAACCCGATAACAAGTCGTCATAAAAAAATTCCCCACACCCAATAAAAATTTCGACGAAAATTCCCTAAATCCCCAAAACCCTATGAAAAAAATCCCCAAACCGCATAAAAATTCCCATAAAAAAATCCCCAGAACCTCAGCATAAATCATCATAAAAAAAATCCCCAAAACCCCATTGAAAAATCCCGATAGAAATCCCCAAAACCCCGTTAATAAATCCCCATAAAAATCCCCAAAACCTCATAGAAAAAAATACCCATAAAAATTCCCAAACCCCGTTAATAAATCCTCATAAAAAATCTCCAAAACCCCATTGAAAAATCCCCATAAAAATCCCCAAAACCCCATAGAAAAAAATACCCATAAAAATTCCCTAACCCCGTTAATAAATCCTCATAAAAATTCCCAAAACCCGTTAATAAATCCTCATAAAAAATCCCCAAAACCCCATAAAAAATCTCCAAAATCCCATAAAAAAATCCCCAAAACCCCATTGAAAAATCCCCATAAAAATCCCCAAAACCCCATTAAAAAATCACCATAAAAATTCCCAAATCCCGTTAATAAATCCTCATAAAAATTCCCAAAACCCGTTAATAAATCCTCATAAAAAATCCCCAAAACCCCATAAAAAAATCCCCAAAATCCGATAAAAAATCCTCGAATCCTCATAAAAAGTCCCTATAAGCAATCTTCGACTTGCAACTATATACATCAAGAGTAACGCCGGACTGGACTTTTTCTTTTTCTATCATGAAAAGGGACAAGGGGGGTGGGGGGGGGGATAATCCGGTGATTCTTTAGAGCTTCTATATCGATATCCGCATCCCGCATCGGGTCGGCATTATGGATTCTCGTTGTTCCGTATCTGCAATATAGTTGAACACATATAGTATAATATCCAACAGAATAAGCGGTACTATAGACCGGGAAGAGGGTCTATAGGCTCAGTTTGCATAAGCAGGCTCAATCTACTTTGCCTTGTATTGTCCTCATTCTCTGCACCATGGTTTTTTTATTTCGTCTACTTTTCTCTCTGTCTCTCTTTCTTACTTTCTTTCGTACATTCTAAAGTTGAGAAATAGTCTACACGTACCAAAAGAAGAAGAAAAAGGAAAAAAAAAACAACTAAAGTTATTTCAACCATTCTCGTTTATACTATGAATTCTAGGACTCGACAGAGTTTATAATGAATGCGACGTAAGAAACCAAGTACGCGGTTCAGAATGTGGGGAAATAATGAGAGTCGCAAGAAAACAAAAAAGGAAAAAATAAACGAATAAATGCAAACCGCGAATTCTTGATATCGCATGTGAAGACATGAAAAGTAACTTTTTTTTATTTTTCTTCTTCTTCTTGAGCAAAAAATCTCATTGATTTTCATTTCTTCTTTGAAAACAGAGAAACAAAAATGTTGAAAAAAAAAGAATCACGTCAAGTGATTCGAAACTGTAAAAGACTGATTTTTTTTTTCCACACTTTAATCAATTTTATGATAAGTTTTCACCGAGTTTAACCCGGGATCGCATTGTATTTGCCTAGTGGAAGATAGGTGATAATCCGGGTCACTCGGTATAAGGAATCTTACATAAAATCGATTTACACTAGGCGAGCTTCCAAAAACTGACTGGACGCTTACCACTTGCATTCCGTCACGTCTATGAATTCGGGGAGAAGGGAGAAAAGAGGGGAAAAAAAAGAGACCCCACTGCACACGATAAGGGCGTGAATTTGTTGCATGCTCTTAATCTCTGCGAATAATCGAAGCTCTCCATCAAGGTCAAGGCGTTCTCGCGACGACCCTGAAAAACGTCTGTACGTGTAAAAAAGGGTGTGGAAGAAAAAAAAACTGCGTGCTTGCGACCTGAGGCAGTATTTTTTGCTTCTTTCATTTTCTCATTTCGAAATGCCGCAGACTTCTGATATGATATTTCTGCGATGTTAGAAGACGTACTTTGGGCTTCGTCCGGTCTAATAATGAGCCACGTATGTACGTGTATAACATATACATATGATCGAAATAATCCCAAGCTCTACTTTCAGCTTCGGTTTGAGCTTCATACCTATTACTTTCAGCGATGCACCATAAAAATATAGGGTGAATTCCTAACGATGAAACAGTCTGAAGTTTGCTAAAATCGATAAACCAGCCTTCGGACACTTTTCTGAACCGATCCAACTGTCTAAAAGCTCGATATAATCTGAAATCGAGAAACGAGCTTTTTCGGACGAAATGCTCAGGTCAGAATCGAGGAGCGAGCTTTTTTGGCCTTGAAGCTCAAAAGAGAATCGTAAAACAAGCTTTTGCCGTCTGCAATTTGAGCTCAAGATAAAATTGAGAAACGAGCTTTTGCTGTACTAAAGCTCCATCTAGAATCTAGAATTTTTTCCGTCTTAAAGCTCAAGATAGAATCGAGAAAACGACCTTCTTTTGCCTGAAAGCTCGAGTTTGAATTGAGAAACGAGCTTTTTCTGTCTGAAAGCTCAAGATGGAGTCAAGAAATGAGCCTTTTCTGCTTGAAAGCTCATGGTAAAATCGGGAAACCGCTTTTTATGTATCAACTTCAAGTTAGAGCTGAGAAACGAGCTTTTACTGTTCAAAAGCTCAAGTTGAAATGAAAAAAACGAGCTTTTATCTGTAAAAAGCTCAGGCAAGACTCGAAAAATGAGCTTTTTCCGACTGAAATTTCAAGCTGTGGTCGAGAAACGAGCTTTCTACCGACTGAAAGCTCAAAATATAATCGAGAAAAGAGCCTCTTCTGTCCAAAAGCTCGATATAGAATCGAGAAAACGACCTTATTTTGCCTGAAAGCTCGAGTTTGAATTGAGAAACGAGCTTTTTCTGTCCCAAAGTTTGATCTGGAATCGAGAAATGCGCTTTTTCTGCCTGAAATCTCAAGTTTGTATTGAGAAACGAGCTTTTGCTGTCTGAAAGCTCAAGATAGAGTCAAGAAATGAGCCTTTTCTGCCTGAAAGCCCGAGATAAAATCGTGAAACGAGCTTTTCATGTCTTAAACTTCAAGTTAGAGCCCAGAAACGAGCTTCTATTGTTTGAAAGCTCAAATTAAGATTAAATAAAAAACGAGCTTTTACTCGGTGCAGAATCGAAGAAAACCAGCTTTTCCTGACAGAAATTTCAAGCTGTAATCGAGAAACGAGCTTTTTATGTCTTAAACTTCAAGTTATAGCCGAGAAACGAGCTTCTATTGTTTGAAAGCTCAAATTAAGATTAAATAAAAAACGAGCTTTTACTCGGTGCAGAATCGAAGAAAACCAGCTTTTCCTGACAGAAATTTCAAGCTGTAATCGAGAAACGAGCTTTTTATGTCTTAAACTTCAATTTAGAGCCGAGAAACGAGCTTCTATTGTTTGAAAGCTCAAGTTAAGATTAAAAACGAGCTTTTTATCGGTGCAGAATCGAAGAAAACGAGCTTTTACTGACAGAAATTTTGAAGCTGTGATCGAGAAACGAGCTTTTTATGTCTTAAACTTCAAGTAAGAACCGAGAAACGAGCTTCTATTGTTTGATAGCTCAAATTAAGATTAAAAAACGAGCTTTCTCTCGGTGCAGAATCGAAGAAAACGAGCTTTTCCTGACAGAAATTTCAAGCTGTAATCGAGAAACGAGCTTTTTACCGACTGAAAGCTCAAAATATAATCGATAGAAGAGCTTTTTCTGTCCAAAAGCTCCATATAGAATCGAGAAATGAGCTTTCAGACAGTTTTCTGTAACGATCCAGCTGTCATTCGAAAGCTCACGTGTCGATTTAAGCCAACTTCAGGAACCGTTCCATCGTTATGAATTCACCCTGTATATCGGAGCTTATATAGGCGTAGACTAACGGTAGACTGCTTTAAACCGGGTAGGCTGTGAGCAAAGTACATAAACACGAGCTTTACACAGTCATACTCATACCCACCCGTGTATTCCCGTACGTCTACTACGTGGCAGGGGGCTGCTGCTGCTGCAATGCGGAACGGCTAGACGTCGTAGCGCACCGTGCTGTAACTGCTGCAACGTGAACGTGACTTGGACGAAGATGATGTTTTTTTTTTTTTTCTTCTTTCATCTTATGTTCACAATTCATTTTATTATGACGATAACTTTTTGTCTTCATTTTGATGGAACTTTATGAACTTCCTCAAGGATATTTGCTAGGATGTGTAATTAAAGAAAGATTGAATGAAATAAATTTTTTTTTTTTTTTTGGGTATAAATTGATAAGGAATTGATATGGTAATGAATTATTGTATAATTATATCGAGAAAGTCAGGAGAGAATTGTTTATATTAATTAAAATGAGAAATCAATTGAAATTGTTACAGTTTATTATTGAGATAACGACTAATTTGTCAATGGGTTTACGAATATCCCTCTCGAAAGGGTTTTTGGTCAATATCGACCTACCCCCTAATCCTGGCAAAGTTTAGCCTATATAGGCTCCGAATTATGTCAGTTTTGTACCCAATCCACGGGCTTTGAGGCTCCCAGGCCGACTACAAATCGCCTATTCTACTACAATAATTTAGCTATCAACTTCGACTTATTATTCTGCTCTAGGCTTCTCGACGTTCCATTATATAGGCGTATAAGATAATCAAATGAAATAGAGAAAATACGTTGAGAATAGTAAAAGATTCGAGGTTTAGAAAAAAAAAAAGAATTCCATTTTCTGATTGACGAGTGAAAATTATTCTAAAGTATGAATTTTTTTCTTCCTCAGATTTTAAAGTCGTCAAATTGACTACAAATTTATCAACTTTGTCCGTTTCTATGTCCTCTTCTAATGTATTATTATTGTCCATCTTGTCGAAGAATGGGATAAAATTGATCGATGGAAAAAGCGATATGACCGATATTTAATCGGGTATACCGTGGAAATACTGGGGATGTACTGGGGATGTTGAGAAGAGCAATTACAGAAGATTCGCTACCTCGAATTCGTAGAGAAATTGCAGGAAATGTTATTTATTTCTAAGGATCATATATATATATACATATATATAGATATAGATATATCGAATAGAGGAGAAAATAAAAAACTTCTATTCTATATGGGGCATTTTAGTGTTAAACCCCGACCATCTTAAAATTATTCCATTTTTTTTTTTTTTTTTTCAACATTCTACTCAGTAAAAAACGCGTCCTAAATTTTTTTTCAGATTTTTTTTTTTAACAAACCATTAATTTGTTATGAATTTTTGAAGTTGATTGAGAATGCCCCTTTTTAAAAGTCTGAAAAAATTCTAAAAAATCCAGTGGATGACAGAAAACAGCCCCCGTTTAGGAAAATGTGGGCCGAATTTTTTTTCAATTTTTTTTTTTTTTCACTTAATTCGGAATTTTTTAATTTCAAAAACTGGAATTAATACAGGATCGAATTTCAAGCGGCAAATAAGGTTCAATTTACTCGAAAACGCTCGTTTCACCATTTATTTATGACCCTTATTTGACGCTTACAATTTGATCCTGTGTTAATTTCAGTTTCAAAAATGATAAAATTCCGAATTGAGTGAAAAAAAAAATAGAAAAAAAATTCGCCCCACCCTTTTCTAAACGGGGGCTGTTTTGTGTCATCCACTGGATTTTTTAGAATTTTTTCAGATAATTGAAAAGGGGCATTCTCAATCAACTTCAAAAATTCATAACAAATTAACGGTTTGTTAAATAAATCTTAAAAAAAAAAAAAAAAATGGAATGATTTTGAGATGGTCGGGGTTTAACACTGGTCGAGTTGGCGTGGAATACCCCATATAGTCTCCTTCGGGTATTGACAACGAATTGCGTTTCTTATTCCATGGAGTATAGACGATAATAATTGCTGCCATTGTTCTTGGTTCGAGATTTATACGCTACAACAATTTAGAACTGTCGAGGCTTTCGCTCGCTAATTGGCGACTAAAACTCTCTTTCTCTATCTTCTCTTCGTCTCCTTGATTGCTAATGAGGCGATGAGGGAGATAGATAAAGAAAGAGAGATATATATATGGGCAATTCCACCAATTATCAACCAATGTTTGGGCCTGAAAAAATTGATTTGCCTCAATTTTTTTCCTCGCATTCTGTGAACCGAGATTGGCAGATTCACCAAGTTTCAGCCAAATAGGACTCACCGTTCACGAGGAATACGATATTCAATTTTTAGGATAAATTTTTTTTACGCATTTTGAACGTACTTCCAACGTCATAATAAAAATTCGAAAAAATACGTTTTTCATGTGAAAAACTCTCAGCTTTTCGAATCCATTTTTCATTTTTCACTATCTCTGCTGAAACCAGCTCAAAAACACGTTTTTTGACAAAAAAACAGCGATTTCTCGATGTGCTCAATGTTTTATCATTCTTTTGAATTTTTATTCCGAAAGCTGAGATTTTTTCAGTAAGAAACCCAAATTTTCAGAGTGGGACGGCTACGTGGTCGCGTGTGAGCTACGATTAACCCCTTGGCAATGATGCAAAAATGGGATTTTCGTGCCACGTTTGTATTTGAAAAAAAAGTCAATACATTCATCCTACAATCTCACTACTACGGTTTTTGAGGTCACTGAATCCGAATCTGAAATCGGATTTTTCAAATTCAAAATGGCGGATCCAATATGGCGGACGCAAATTCGGAAAACAGTTTGATTCCGATGAAAGTGAGTAACTTCAGGTTTTCGAGGTCGCTGGATCCGAATATGACGTCAGATTTCCAAAATTCAAAATGGCGGATCCAATATGGCGGAAGAAAATTTCAATAAGCCTTTTTTTCAAACACAAAAGTGGCACGAAAATCCCATTTTTGCCTCACTGCCAAGGGGTTAATCGTAGCTCACACGTGACCACTAGCCGTCCCACTCTGAAAATTTGGGTTTCTTACTGAAAAAATCTCAGCTTTCGGAATAAAAATTCAAAAGAATGATAAAACATTGAGCACATCGAGAAATCGCTGTTTTTTTGTCAAAAAACGTGTTTTTGAGCTGGTTTCAGCAGAGATAGTGAAAAATGAAAAATGGATTCGAAAAGCTGAGAGTTTTTCACATGAAAAACGTATTTTTTCGAATTTTTATTGTGACGTTGGAAGTACGTCAAAAATGCGTAAAAAAAATTTATCCTAAAAATTGAATATCGTATTCCTCGTGAATGGTAAGTCCTATTTGACTGAAACTTGGTGAATCTGCCAATCTTGGTTCACAGAATGCGAGGAAAAAAATTGAGGCAAATCGATTTTTTCGGGCCGAAACATTGGTTGATAATTGGTGGAATTGCCCATATATATAACAAGAAATAAACGCGATACAAAGCAAATTGTTGAAACTTGAATTTAGCTTTTCAGACAAGACAGGAAATTAATAAAAGTGGTTCAAATTGGGTGAAACGATTTTTAGATTGTTCATGACGTCAGAATTCACTATTTTTTTTTTTTTTTTTAACGCTTCATCTCTATGATTTTATAGAAATTTTCAATGGTACTAATTCAGACACTATGATGATTAACTTTAATTTGAACTTGAATTTTATGAAATTCCAATTCTGATTGACTGTGACGTCAGAATTTTTTATTTTCAATCTGAAGAAAACGATGTCAACGATTTTTTTTTTACAAATTTTTCCAAAGAAATTTAGACTCCAACGTTTAATATAGAAAATGAATGTTTATTGTTTTTTTTTTATGTTGCAAGGAAACTTCAATGTCTTAGAAATTTTTATGGATATCCATAACTTTTCATAAAAAAGAAATACGCATATTTGATATTGTCTACGAAAATAAAAAAAAATCACTCGATTCGCTATAAGAACAGGGATAAACGGAGCGTGAAGTGAGGAGCGGGTTCCCACAGTCGACGCTAGATGGCGGGTTTGCGGTACTGAACAGTGACGTCAGAGCGTGGCGCGAAGTTGAGTCCGTTTCGAAAGTTTCACGGTACGATAAAATGGCTCGAAAAGTGTCAAAATTCTATATTTTAATAGATTTGGTTGAAAATCTTGGGATCGTTGATTCCCAATGTGAAGTAGAAACTTGGAAACTGAAAATTCCGGGTCAAACATGGCGATAAAAATTTGAGAAAATCGTTCGATTTGGAAACAAAAATTCTACTCCTCGGGTTATTTCGGATACTGATTACGATTCTGAAGCCGAATTGTCGAAATTCAAGATCGCGGACTCAATACGAGCGGTGAAATCGTGAAAAAATTCATAAT
Source organism: Euura lappo (assembly GCA_018257835.1). Lineage (NCBI taxonomy): Eukaryota > Metazoa > Arthropoda > Insecta > Hymenoptera > Tenthredinidae > Euura > Euura lappo. The sequence goes on from JAEUYN010001679.1 coordinate 41,943, forward strand.
CGACGCGATAGCTACTATTGGGCGGCTTTTGGGGTGACGGACGTCAAATTTTATTGAATTTTGAGTCTCAAATTTGAGAAAAAAAAATTCACCTAAATTAAAAGAAAGTACTCTAGTTTGAGGATTTTGGATTCAATAAACGTAGTTTGAAAAGATGAAAGGAATTTGCGAAAAATCGAATTCTTATCTTTTGATTGTATAGAAATTGGAGAAAGCTCAAAATCCGATACTGAACTTATCCAAACACGAAGAAGGGGGGGATTGATGATTATATCGTCGTATCACTTACCTTCGTTACCTTTGGACGAGCTTTATCCGATCCGTTGACAAAGGGCGAAATCTTGATAAGGACTTCAAAGTAATCTTACCTCCGCTTCGATGTATCTACTTTCAAACAGGATAACAAGATTCTTGATCTCGAGACATTGTCAAAACTCGTCGAACAATATTTCGGAATTAGATAGAAGACGAAGTGAATGTGAAATTTCGTTCTCAATATATGAAGACAAAAAAATAATACCTAATTAAGTTAGCTTTTCATTCTATCATAGTTTCTTGATAAGAACCTAAAATCTACGAAATAAAATCAATTTTTTATTACCATTACTTCGACCGATTTATCGTCAATCATATTTTATTAATCGAATTATAATCATATTGATAATCGTTGAAATAGAAACGAAAACGTGATGAAACGTCAAAAATATAATCCTAATGATTCGCATATTAATTTTTATATTTTTTTCATACTCTTTACAATATCTTTATCGTACATTTACTATTTACAATAAAACACATTTAATTCATAGTACATATATAAATACATATACATGGCGAGTGATGAATTATAGTATCGATTATGCAATTTTCTTGTTAGTCGAGATGGCGAAAAGACAATATAAGCGAAATTTTTACAATATTTTATTCGAATAATATCTAATAGACTAAATATTCGTTTATATATAAATTGTTTATATATGTGTACAATTTATGATTGTCTACGTTTCTTAGAAACGTTAAATCGTTTCTGATACTTAATTGGTGTGCGGGTTTGATTATATAATTATGTAGTTTAATTATCACTTTACGTAGAAAGAAACAAGAAAAAAAAAAAAAACGTTTTCTTCTCTAATCTGTGAAGATTAAAATTACTAATAATATAATTAATTATTCTCACTGAATAGAAGCATATAATTATTTTAGTATTTTAGTTTCTTTTTCAATTATTATTATTATTATTATTATTATTATTATTCAGGGATTACGCGGCGATGGGGTTCCTTTTTTATTTTTCCTTAATTTTTTTTTACTTGTGTGTAAAAAATGAAGCATAGTAGTCAAAAGTTATTAATTTAGGGTGTACGAAATTCTTCGAGATATACAAAATACGCGATTATTAGTTTATTATCTATTGAAATTTGTATAAATTTCGCTTATATTATCTGCATACGTAGACATATACATAATATATTTGCGTAAAACTGAAAGAGTCGATTTAATGTTATATGAAAAACACCGCAGCCCTTGAAATTTTATTAATTTTGACGATAAAAATGATGTTTTATTATTCATATTGTATATTAAACTCAACCCCTAATTAAAATATATACAACATGGGACGCGATAGCGTCGATTATTCATCTTTACACAGATTTATATATTATCTAGAAATATTACATCGATTAATATTATTTTATATTTATATATATAATAATATAATATATACTCAGATATGATATTCAAAGTATGAAACTCGCTTTGTGCACTTTAGCTTTGAAATGAATTTTTTTTTTTTATTTCTTTTTTGGCATTTTATCATCAATTTTGTCCCACTTTTTTTCTTTTTGTTTTTTTTTTTACTTTTTTCCCATCTAATATGCATATTTTCTTAAACTATCCGATGCGATGCGAATTAGGTATATATGTCAGTGGAAATGGTTAATTTATTAATTATGATGCGTAATAGAGTTACTTTTTTTTTATATACTATATAGGTACAATTATTTAGTCGCTGTTATCTCTGTCATATAATTTGCAATATAATTGTTTTCATGATTCGTTGCTATATATATATATTCATATATTTATACATTCATATTTTTATACTATCTCAAATTTTGTTTCAAAAACTTTTCGTTTTCCCCCCTTTTTGATCTATTGGTCGTTTTTTTTAAACGTTTCTCGATAAAAAATGCAGTTGTTTTTTATAAAAAAAAATTTTTTGACATTTTTATATACAACAATCAATATTTAATTTACGACTCAAATTTATCTCCTAAAACATTTATTCTGATTTCCAATTACAAATAAGTCCATATAATCTTGATACGCAAATAATTAATTAGAAAATCAATTATTCGTTAATTATTTTCATTGTTTTTCTGACAATTTACTGCACTTTGTGTCGAGTTCGTGATTAATATATGTATATCGATTATTTAATTTTTCGTATACATGAATTCATGATGATGATGATAATAATAATAATCGATTATTGATTCACATATTGAAATTTGCAAAGAATCTTTTTTTTTATATCGATCAATAGCCAGGGTATTAAATTTTTTTTTCTTTTCTTCTCAGACAATAATTATTGGATTTTTGGATTATTATCTTGTCTTTAGTGTTTTTTTGATTATGCTGCCCGACAAAACCACATAGCTCTTGGCTATATTTAAATTAATATATGTAATTGCAGATATTGTTTTATTTTTCTTTCTTTTGTACAGAATTTATGAATAATCATTCATTTATAAATTTTTATTTTTTTTTTAAATTAATTGTTTGTTCAGTTTGTCAGTTTGTTTGTTTTATTTATAATATTTTTGCAAATTATTGCTCATTACTCGATCTCCTACCCTATAATTATAAATCTATTTAATTTATTTATAATGTACATTTATTATTATCATTATACCAATAGTATCAGTAACCACTTTAAATGAAATTAATTATCAATGATTAATTGATTAAAAAAAAAATCAATTATTTTATTAATCCAACGAATTTTCGTCATTCCAATTATTATTATTATTATTATTATTATTATTATTATTATTTTATTCACATTTCACACGTTAAAAATTATCGTCTCGATCGATATGAAATGAAAAGAGTTGCAAATACTTCAACTTCTGCTTTTTTTTTTAATTTATTATTTTTTTTTTATATCAATTAAAAATTCCGGTTAACGAGTACGCGTGTAGGGCTTTTTCACTGTTCATGCTTTTAATTAGAAAAAGAAAAAAAGGCAGAAACAATTTTCCGCGGATTTTTTTTTTTTTTTTTCGTTTTTTTGTTTCTCTCTTTTTGGTTCTTTTCGTGTAAAAATGTGTCTGTGTGTGACTTTTACATAATTATTGCGAGTGTTGAGGGATAGCGTGTGTCTGGCTTTTCTTATCATATCGCACCCCTAGAACAATAGTGTAACAAGCCGAAATTTCCGAATTTTCGTTTTACTGCGGAATATTACTTGTCAAATGATGAAGCATTTGGAGAAAAAAAAGTGGAATTTTTTCAGTGCAATATAACTGTTAAAAGTAGGAAGTTATAGTATTGATGCGACGCAAAATTGAAGCCGCTGAGAGCAATACTGTAACAACTCAAAACTGGCATGAGATTTTGGTGCAATAGTGTAACATTTCGAAAATTATTATTTTTCCTGGTGCAATACTGTAACAACTAGAAAAAATTGAAATTTCTTGGTGCAATACTGTAACAACTCAAAATTTTTTTTTTTTTAATTGGGCATCCACCAATTATCAGCCAATGTTTGGGCCCTTGAAAAATCGATTTGCCGCAGTTTCAGCCCAATAGGACGTAGTACTCTTCACGAGGAATGCGATATCCAATTTTAAGGATACCATTTTTATAAGTATTTTTTATCGTATCTTTAGCGTCACAACGGAAATTCGACAAAATACGTTTTCCATGTGAAATACTCTCAGGTTTTCGAATCCACTTTTTATTTTTCATTAACTCTACTAATTGTAAAACCATCTCAAATCTTGAGAATAAAAATTCAAAAGAATGCTCAAACATTGAGCAGAAGGAGAAATCGCTCTTTTTTGTGAAAAAAACGTCTGTCCGAGGTGGTTTCAGCAGAGTTGATGGAAAATAAAAAAAGGAATCGAAAACCTGAGAGTTTTCCGCACGGAAAACGTATTTTTTCCCAATTTTCAATGTGATGCTGAAGATACGATAGTTATGCCAGTTGAAAATGAATATGGGGCTGTCCACGTCAATTCACCTAGGCTCGTGACCGCAACTTTTTGATTTGCTTTATAATTTTTTCTATTATTGTACTTGCTTTAAAACATTTTTCTGAATTTTTTCAGATTAAAAAAAAAATCCCTGTTCGAGTTATGATTTCTTTTCGACCGAAGAAAGGACCATTTTTGTTAATCTGAAAAAATTCACCCACAGCCCCATAGGTATATATATGTGTATATATATTCAAAGTCACGTCTCCCGCATGGAAATATATATATCAGAACTTATATATGAGAAAATGTACAATTTATATATCAGATATATAAATTATGCATAAAAAATATACTATTATGGCCGCTTTTAGTATATCAAATATATATAATAATTTAAAATATTATTCAAGTATTAATTATATATATACGATGTATTAATTGTATATCTCACAATATATCCAATCATAGATATATAACTCTCACATAATTTGATATATTTATTCATATATATTATATATATTTTTCCGCGCGGGTTCCGCATGACAAAATATGTATCAAATTATGTGCGAGTATATATCAAATTATGTGTGAGTTATATATCTATGAATAGATATATTGTGAGATATACAATTAATACATCGTATATATATAATTAATACTTGAATAATATTTTAAATTATTATATATATTTGATATACTAAAAGCGGCCATAATAGTATATTTTTTATGCATAATTTATATATCTGATATATAAATTGTACATCTTCTCATATATAAGTTCTGATATATATATTTCCATGCGGGCTAAATCAAACAGATCAGTCGAAAATAATGGAATTGCATCAACATACAACTTTGTTAACACTATACATGACAAGACATCGTCGCAGCCATGTTCGAATCAATTGTGGTTCGAATCAATTGCGTATCCATTATTATTTGTAACCATCGGTTAGTCGTCTTTGGATTTCTGCAAAAGTAGAAAACAACATTCGATTACGGATGTTATTACTTACTCACTCATGCCAGAGGGAAATAATACGAATCAAATCGTCCAATTCAAGTTCATCTTTCTATTTAGAATTGATATTTGTGATTCATTGTCAGATGAATTTCAATTATCGTTATCTGTTCAATAATTATTGATACGTGAAAATATTCCATTCACTTCTTTGTATTTTCTGTTAATATAAATCAATTAGCAAGAATTTGTTCCAGTTATTTCATGTAAAATTCTAATTATTTCAGTTATTATTCCTTATTCAAATCAATTCTTATCAATTCAGTTATTTCCTATCAATTGACGAACTATTGACACATCAATTTAACGAATTATTCCACAATTGATTTGTGTGTCAGCCAAAATATATGTGTGAAAATAGAACAATGTTCGTGTTTTACTTTCGCGAAAACTTCAGAATTTGTAATTGATCTTCTTTTGGGGATTACTGTAGCCTTAAGAAGTTCATCATCAGGTAGAGAGGACTCGCTACTTTCGTGATTTTGGAGAGAGCACATAGTGAGGATCTATAAGTATTGATATGATTTCAATACTCGATCTACGATCTCCAGAATTAGTTACTTTTTTCAATCTAGATCAAGACGGTAACAACGTGTCTCATAAATAATTAGTAACCGGAGAGCGCGCGAAGCGCGCTATTACCCTAGTACGATAAAAATGCGCATAAAACGTTGTCCTAAAAATTGGATATCGCATTACTGGTGCAGATTATTACGTTCTATGTATTAGGCTGAAACTTGGTGGATTTACCAATTTTAGTTCATAGAATTCGAGTGAAAAAATTGAGGCAAATCGATTTTTAGGTGCCAAACCTTGGTTGATGATTGGTTGAATTACCCACATGAAAATCAGGATGCATTCACAGTGTAATGAATGAAAGCCTATCATTCTTCAAATTCAACTCGTATATTAAAAAACTCAAGTCTACCGGACCGTAGTTAAGGGGACCCGTATACAGCTTGAACCTCGGCTTGAGCTCATGAATTCCACATACCCCAAAAATCATTCATATCTTAACTCACACGATGAGGATTCGTTTTCTGAAACAAATGAGACCTCATAAGGTCAAATCGAAGCAACCATGTGCCTAAAACCTCGTGACAAGGATTTGAGCAACATGATTTTTTTTTATGTGTAACGAACTTTGGTTGAGAAATAAATTATTTTTGGAGCATTTGGAATTCATTATTTCAAGCTGTACGGGTCCCCTTAACAAATGAATATCACTGGAAACTACCGGTGTAGACATTTCACGATTAAATGGACAATATTTATTTGAAACAGTGTAATATCTTGAAATAATTAACCATTATCATTGCAATACTGTAATATCTAAGAAAAACTGAATTTTCGTGGTGCAATACTGTAATAAATAAAAAAAATAATAATTTTCTTGGTGTAATAGTATAATATCTTTGAACGTCGGGAAATTTATTAATATTTTAGAGCAATAGAGCAATAAGTCACAATTTTTCGGTCTGACTTGGTGCAATAATGTAATATCTCAAAATCTTTGAAATCATTTTGTAGTATCTCAAAATCGACTAAGGCTATCCATTTCAATGCAATACTGTAATAACTCAGAAAAATTTCAATAAACCGATGCAATACAGTAACAAGTCGAAAAAAAAAACAAAATTGTTAGAGCAATACTGTAACAACTCGAAAAAAAAGAATATCCCTGGTGTAATACTGTAACATCTCAAAATTACCGTCAAAAAATATTTTTTGACTTATTACAGTATTGCGCCACGGTTTAATATTTTTTTTAGTTGTTACGGTATTGCACCGGGAGGATAATTAAAATTTGGTTTAATATCTCAAAAAAACGGCGTAATTTGATCGCAGCAGCCAGATAGCAATATAATATTACTTTTTTATCACCTGGTACATTTCAGCGGAATATTTCGTCTATTTAAAAAATTTGTCCCCCATGAAAATATGTGGTCACGTTGATTTATAACTGATTCTACTTCAAACGCGATTTTCTCGGATCGAGATTTTTTGAGATGTTACACTATTGTTCTAGGGGTGCGATATGTACGATAATATCGTAGGGTAAATTGTAAAGAAAAAAAAAAAAATATACTGTTTTATCGCTTCTTTTTTTCCCTCTCTTCTCTCTCTCTCTCTCTCTCTGTCTCTCTCTCTCTGTGCTAAATCTGTTTAGTATATGTATATAAACGTCTAATTTGCGTGAGACTTTGGTATTTTCAATGTTATTTATGATTTGAGAAAAAAAAAAAAAAACTCGCGACTTTTTTTTTTCAACTCTAATTTTACTTTCCACATTATGTTGAAGTAATTTTACTCTTTTTTTTTTTTTTGTTTTTTCAAATACAGCTACGAGAACGAAAGTAAAAAAAGAAAAAAAAAAAATGACGGAAAAAGAAACAGACGAAAAAAAAATGATTCATGAAAATGAATAATGAAAAAAAAGAAATGATGAAACAAGAGAAAAAAAAATTCTATCATTTTTATAAACTCATTTTGTGATTCCCAATATCTTTTGTTTTCAAAAAATTGACGTGATTTTTTTTTTTTGTCTTTTTTTTCTATCAATTAGTGAATAAAATAATTGTAAAAGTGAGGCTGCAGCGAAGATAAGAAGAAAAATTAACGTCGTGATTGATTCAAGGATTTTGAATTTGATTAACGCGCCAATTATCATTAATTACATATCGATATAATTAAATAATTATTCGTTATTGAGTATTTCATCATGTTTTACTGGTCTATTTACTTTTCATTTAATTATTTCAAATAATTATATAAATCGTTATCATTAATGGATTACATATTAGTCTCGGTACGTTTATTGTTTGATTATTTTAACAAGCATATATTATTGTTTAGTGATCAGATCCTTTATTTTTTTTGCAATTATATTTAATACATATATGCACACACTATGATATAATATCATTTATTACATAAATATTATTCGCAATTATTATTATCATCATCATTTGTTTTCCTTTTTTTTTTTTTGCTAATTATTATTCTTCTTCTTTTCTAGTAGGATGCATTTTTTTCTTTCCTCCAACGTGATTTTGCGATCGGCCTTTGATAATTTTTGACGTAATTAATCAATTACGAGAGAGAAAGAGAGAGATAAAAAAAAGATAAGGGAAGGGAGGGAGATAAAAAAAAAGGCCCAATAAACACGTTGTAAGATAAATGCAATTTTAATTATTATTCTATTACAATTAATAATTAAACAAATTATAATTATTATTATCATTATTTGTTATACTCATTAGCTCGTTATTTCGTACTATTTGAATTAATTTTCTTTTATGTTTCAATTGTTTTTTTTTTTTTTTGATTCTATTTAAAAAATTAATTATACATTTTTAAAAATGATGCCCTATTATCTATAATTATTGCATTTTGATTGTTGACACGCAGGGCTTGTATATAATCGTCGTTATGTACCATAGAAATTATCATTTTCGAAATTGGAAGAAACGGTTTTGATTATTCGCGTCAAGCAGCGTTTTTTTTTCTTTTTTCTCCTTCTTTTCTTTTTTCTTTACTTTTTTCACACTTTTGATTCAACAATAATTATTATCATATAATATTTACAAATTAAATTTACAATTTTTTTTTTTTTTATCTATCTATCTATATATATATATATATATATTTTTTTTTTCTTTACGATTAGAGAGATTCTTGACACAATTAATTAGTTAATTAATTATGTTTTTTTTTTTGTTAATCGGAATATCGATAATTATATAGAGAGCTATGAGTGTTTTTATTTATTTATTTATTTATTTTTTGAACAAAAAAAAATCAACAAAATTTTTCATTTGGAGTGGATAAAAAAATTAGAAAAATTAAAAAATAATCAAATTTCAAATTTTTTTCGTTTCAAAGATATATTTGATTATTGCTTTTCCAGAATTTGGAGACACAATTATTATTACATGTATATTTATATCCTATATATGAGACGACGATGAATTATTATTATTATTATTATTATTATTATTATTTTTTGTTTTTTGTTTCATTACGTATATTGCTAATCGCGTATTGGAATCAATAAATTGGTATTTTAATTATCCTCGATTACTTACAAATTTTAAGTATATTCCGTATAATATCACTTTTGAGCATTATTTTTTATTAACAAAAACAGTCCGATATAGAAACAAAAAAAAGAAAGAAAGAAAAGAACAAAACACTTTGTTGATAAAGGATTAATTGAATTTGGAAACAGTGTGGATTCGAACCGATTCTTATATAATTACGATGATAATATAATTAAACAATTATTCAAAATTAAAACTAAGTCTTAGGCCCATAATGATAATAACAATAATAATTTGCCAAAAATGAAAAGAAAAGGAATTTTCTCGTTTTATTTAATTATTTATCGCAAAACAATATAAATGAGAATTTGCGGATTTGTCAGAAAAAAATGTTGTCTCTTAGTATTTGTTGAAAATAGTAATTTAGGTGCAAAAATGACGTTCATTATTATTATTATTATTATTTTTTTTTTTTAAGTAGCCACTCAAACTTTTGTAACGTTTGAATCTGTATCTTTTTCGCGCCACGCTGTGACGTCACTGTTTGGTACGACGAACCCGGGATTTTACCTCAATTTTGACTAATTTTTAATTTTTTTTTTTTATTTACAATAATTTAAGAATCTAAAATATACAAATTGGAGATAATTAATATTACCGATTAATTATTGAATTTAAAAAAAAAATAAGTTTTTTTCATCTTCTGACAAACTGGATTTAAAAAACAAACGAACAAAGTATACAATAAATACAGTATAATATGGAAGTTATCTGATCTTTTTTATTTAATTAAGCTATACCAAAAACTCTATATACATACAATAATAATTAATTAATTAATTAATTAAAGCTCCAAAGTATCACTATATGCCTCAAATGATTAATTATACATCACGCTTTGATTATCGTATAATAGTGTTACCGTTTCAGAATCTAGAAATAGCAAAAAAAAAAACACACAAAAAAGATATACGAAAATACAACCTTTGATACATATATATATAAAAAAGAAAAAAAATTGCTATTCTTTAAAATTCGCGGCTTAATTATTTATTTCCTTATCTCCTTTTTTTTTTTTTTGTTCGTTTGATTTTTGAATTTTTTTTTTTCTCGCCACATTTTTATCCAAACACGCATTTTTTTTGTTTTTTCTGTTATAATATCAAATATTACTGAATATATTTATATTATATATTATTGATTATAATATACATATACCTACTATAATATATAAAATTTATTTTTAATGACTATATAATGCGATGCGGCTATATGAAGCTTAATTTTTTTTTGCCTTAAAACCTAACTTTGGCAATAGAATACATTATTATTATTATTATTATTATTTTTATATGAATCATGATTTACATACTTATTACGATAAAAGCTATATATATATATAATTATCATTGTTATTATTATTATTATTATTTATTATTCAATTTTGTTGTTATTTATTATTTTTAATGTCATCCTTATCTCTTACGTGTACTTTTTTTTTTTTTTTATATATATATAACTACATACTTATACATCAAGGTATGATAATGTATGTATTAATTTTATCTGTAAACATTGCAAACAGTTATTTTGGCAGAATTATTAAGAGTCGTTCGTACTTTTTTTTTTTGTATTTTTTATTCATTTTTTTGGTGGATATGATCTTAAAATCTAAATTTTGTCTCCTCTCAAAGACTACTTCCAAATTCACTCGATCTTCTACGGTCGATGTGCTTCATGTACGTCTCTGAGTAGATGCTCTTCGTCCGATCGTCGTACCTGGGGGTAAATTGATCATGAAAATATATTACAAATAATAATATATAATAAAATAAAGCACTAAAATTAGCCGCAGAAATATTTTCTCAAATCAATTATAAAGACTATAATTTTGCTATATTCGTGAAAAATAGTATATATTGAAATAATATATATCAACATATATGTGTTACAAAAAAAAAAAAAAGAATAAAAATCTATCTACACATTGATTACCATAAAACATCGAGGCAACGTAAAAAGCGTAATTTTAACACCAGCTGACGATCATGCTTCATAGATTCTTTCTTTTCCTTTAATAATAATAATAATAATAATAATAATGATAATTGAATAATTAGCGGATGCTATTTTATGTGACATGCAGACATAAGCAGCACAGGCATACGTACATTTTGTAGAACCGCTGGATTATGTTCCATGTTAGAAGCTAACAATAATAATAAATATCATATGTAATTTATGATTGAATGTTAATTTCTAATTTTTTTTTTTTTTTTTGTTTCATGTTAGAATGTTTAATAATAAAAACTATGCGCAATACCTATGGTATGTGTATATGCAAATATTTATATATCGCGTGCCTAATGACATAAGGTCGTAAGCGCCAACATACGACTTTTTGCTCTTCGTAGCGGCAAAAGGGCGTATAATTTTTTTGTTATCATAATTAGACTAAAAACACGAAGATTCGTTCATAAACGTTAAAATTGAATACTAGGTCAATTAAAAGCAGAAGGACGTATGTACTGGCGGATACAACCTTTCAGTCCTAACTTCGCTTAAAAAAAATGGTTTCCATTAATTGCAGAAGGTCGTATCCGCCAATTTTTTTTTTCAATCAATTTTCGTGAATTCGTCAATAATGGCAGAAGGTCGTATCGACTGGTAGATACGACCTTTTTGAATTAATGAAATTAAAGAAAAAGTACCCCGACTAATTGCATATGGTCGTATCCGCCAAAATTATTCTCGCTGTAGGTGATGTCGTTTATCCGAGTTTTCACGTGTTTTTACACCGATTTGGAAAAATCATGAAAAATGAAGAAAAAAAAATTGGAGATACGCCCTTCTGCTTTTAGCTCCGAATATTTTTTGTCGAATTTTTCGAAACGATCGTTTTTTCGATTTATCTTTGCGTTTCACGTGTTTTTACACCGATTTGGAAAAATCATGAAAAATGAAGAAAAAAAATTGGAGATACGCCCTTCTGCTTTTAGCTCCGAATATTTTTTGTCGAATTTTTCGAAACGATCGTTTTTTCGATTTATCTTTGCGTTTCACGTGTTTTTACACCGATTTGGAAAAATCATGAAAAATGAAGAAAAAAAAAATTGGAGATACGCCCTTCTGCTTTTAGCTCCGAATATTTTTTGTCGAATTTTTCGAAACGATCGTTTTTTCGATTTATCTTTGCGTTTCACGTGTTTTTACACCGATTTGGAAAAATCATGAAAAATGAAGAAAAAAAAAATTGGAGATACGCCCTTCTGCTTTTAGCTGCGAATATTTTTTGTCGAATTTTTCGAAACGACGTCAATTTCGATTTTTCTTTGCGTTTCACGAGTTTTTACACCGATTTGGAAAAATCATGAAAAATGAAAAAAAAAAATTGGAGATACGCCCTTCTGCTCTTAACATTCATTTTTTATTTTTCTAACGAATTGTAATGAAAGAACGACGTATCCGCCCAACTTACGACCCTTTGCACTTACATTTCTCGATCTCGTTATTTCAATTGTTTCAATACGTTTTGATCACTTTTAGAGCGAATGGCGAAAAAAAAAAAAATTATACGCCCTTTTGCCACCAAAATCGTGTTTTTGGCGCTTACGACCTTATGTCATTAGGCACGCGATATGTATAGTAGCTGGTATATGAAGTAATCAAAATGTTATCGCATTCTATGAAAAATATAGTAAAATAATAATAATAATAATAATAATAATAATAATAATAATAATAAATCATCCTCTACTAGCAGCAGCATATTGAGAAAAAGATCAGCGATTGCCATAGATTTTTTTGTCTTTTGTTTTTAATCAAGGGACAACTCCACAGATTTTCTTTCAGGATTCTAGACTAGTTTTTTTTTCTTTACCTTGCTCTTGAATGACCAAAAATCCCTTCTCTAGTCATTTTGTCACTAGATAAAAATTTCACTAGATTTTTACGTCTTGAGGTTATGTATGCTAAACGAGTTGCCAGATTTTGACGAATCTGGTCTCAATCGACGCCGTTTTTCCGAGCTCATAAATGATCAGATTTTGGACTCGATCGATCCAGAAGTTTTCGAATTATTCAGAAAACAAAATAATATACAGGATTCAGACCAAGATTGGTTCCTGAAGGTTTTTCGGGTCGTTGATAAAGAATCTGAGGTCAGATTTGCTAAATTCAGAATTCAAAATGGCGAATCCACTGTCAAAATAATAAAAAATCTAAAGAAAATCACAGGATTCAGACCAAAATTGGTTCCTGAAGGTTTTTCGGGTCGTTGATAAAGAATCTGAGGTCAGATTTGCTAAATTCAGAATTCAAAATGGCGAATCCACTGTCAGGATAATCAAAAATCTAAAGAAAATCACAGGATTCAGACCAAGATTGGTTCCTGAAGGTTTTTCGGGTCGTTGATAAAGAATCTGAGGTCAGATTGACAAAATTCGGAACTCAAAATGGCGAATCTAGTGTCTAAAAATGTGACTTTGGTCGAAATCGGTATCCAAACTTGGGGGCCTAAAGTCATTCAAGAAACAGAAAACCGTGTGGAGCGTCCCTAAAAAAAAAAAAAACGGCATTAGCAGAATTGAAGAAAAATCCAACTCGTACCTCTCGATCTGACCATATCGTACCTTAGCGATGGTCGTCTGCAGTCCAGCGCCTCGAGATCGGACGGTTCGCGTCTGCATAGCGAGCAGAAAGCGCACTGCAAGGTGTTCTTGAAGGCCTCCCGGAAGTCCCGGTTGAAGTACGCGTATATCAACGGATTTAGGGCCGAGTTCGTGTACCCGATCCAGAAGAGTATGGCCACGACGATGTCCGGACAGTCGCAGCTCTCGCAGAGGCTCGTCGTCACGTACCAGAGGAAAAACGGAAGCCAGCACAGGATGAAGGTGCCCATTATGATCCCCAGGGTCCTCGCGGCTTTGTGCTCCCTCTTCATGTTCATCATCTTCTTGTCCTTCATCGGCGTGTGGAGGTGGTCCGTGCTGACCTCGTTCAGGGTCAGGGTCTTCGAAGACCCCCCGCTGTTCAGTTCCCCGTTGATATTGTTCAGGTCTTTGCTCGGCCTGTGGCTCAGCAGCATCGCGTTTCCCATACGACTGTGCATCTGCTTCTCCTGCTTGTTCGCCTCCCGGAATATAGCGTAGTACGTTATCATCATGATCGTGCAAGGAATCCAGAACGAGATGCTGGAGGAGAGGATGGCGTAGCTCTTGTTCACCTTGAAACCGCAGAGATCGGGGTTGGCACGACGGTGCTCGGCGTTCTTCGAGGTCGTGTACCACCCGTTGAAGATCGGTAGGAAGGATATGAGCGCCGGGGATATCCAGCAGGCCAGCAGCATCTGGGCGACGACCCTCTTCGTCATGATTATCGGGTACTTGAGGGGTCTGACGATCGCGTAGTACCGGTCCAGCGATATGCACATCAGGTGGAGGATCGAGCTCGTGCTGAAGTAGACGTCGAGCGAGTTCCACACGTCGCACATGAAGTAGCCGAAGACCCAGGTTCCCGTGACCTGGACGCTGGTGTTGAAGGTCATGGCGAACATCGCGACCAGCATGTCGGCGAGGGCGAGGGAAACGACGAAGTAGTTGGTTATTATGCGGAGCTTTCGGTGCCTCATGACCGACACCATGACCAGGAGGTTGCCGAAGACTGCGGTTATTATTATCGAACCGAGTATGCAGCCGGTTATTATGGACGCTGACATCTTCCGGGGCAGATCCTCCTCCGGCGAAGAGGTCGAGGAGATCGAGGCGTTCTCCGAGGATTCCAGCAACGGGAGCATCGTCATGCTCACCGTTGGAACGACGTCCAACGGTTCCACGGTCGAGGGCATCGCTGGTTATTGGATCTTTCGAACGGGAATTTATTAGGTTATCGAGGAACCGACCGTGCCCGATTTTATACTCTTCATTTTTCATAAAAGAGGTGCGGAGGTTTAGCGAGGAATTAACGACGACCACGAATCACGAATCACGGATTTTCAGTCTTCATGAACTGTTGGGATGATTATTTTAATAGGCGATTGGTCTTCTTCCACTTTACGATGCAATAATCCTCATCGCTTCTTCTACTTCTTCTTCTTCTTCTTCTTCTTCTTTTGTTGGCGGATGTCGAATTTCGTTTCCAGATTCTGAAAGAAAAAGACAAATAGATGAGTTTCACTGGAATTCGATCATTCGAAGCATAAAATTATCATCTTCACTTCGATTTCGAGGTCACTGATTATGAAAATGGGTTCCGATTTCTTCATATTCAAATTTCATGCTGATTGAATTCAAAATTTCGATCGGATTTGTGAAAAATTTGGTATTTTCAGCATTGATTTTGAATTCAGGAACTTCGAAAACCTCGAATTACTTGAAACGAGTAAAATTTGATGATAGGCGATGAGATGTTGAAGAGAAAAAAAAGGGTGACGTCAATTGATTTAATCTTTCCTCGTTTCTTCACAGTCTTACATATTTTGGAGCGCTTGACGAATCTTCTGTAACTGAATTATTAAATTAAGTATAAATTTTTCAAAATTGACGAAGTTTTCGATTTCAAAGAATCAAAATTTAGCACCAATATTTGTGTTTATGGCAATTATGTCCAATGTCTTTCTCAAAAATCGAGAAAATTTGAAATATGAGTGTAAAGAATAACTAAAAAAGTTTTTTTTTAATGTTGCAAAAAAGTGTTGAAATATGACAAAAAAAAAAAACGCACAAAAATGTAATATCGGTAATAATTCACTAAGGATATTCGTCAAGCTCTCAAAATAATCCTCAAAGACAAACAAGTGAAATCAGAATTAATTCTTCATTGCTTGACGTCAGCTTGCAATTTCGTGTTTGCCAAATTTTGCAATTCAAAGAGGTATCTTAATATAAATTGCAACATCGATTTAGTTTCGTTTCTCTTGTTTTGTCTCTTACTCTCTTAGAAATTCTTCAGTGAGATTTGTGATTGTTTGATCTTTTTCCAAATTTTGCAATTCAAGAATTTCGCATCACAAAAATAATTTCGTTTCGATTTTCTTGAAAAAAAAAAAAATCTACAGCGAAATCAACTCACGGTGTATAAGTTCATTGAATTACATTTCGCCAAATTTTGCAAATTCAAGGGGTTAAGTCGCAAAAAAAAAATAAAAAAACGCAATAATAATTTCTTTTCGTTTCTTTCATCTGTCTCTAAAAAACTCTCTTCAGTAAAATCAACTCACGGTGTACAAGTTTGAATTATTTCTCCAAATTTTGCAATTCAAGGGATAATTGACTCTTAATTTCTCTTATTCGTCGCTCGAATAATTCTTAACTGAAATAAAATACGTTTCGCGGCATAAGTGCCCCGGTTTCTCTAAAACGAAGTAAAACTTTCGTTAATTAAACTCGACCCGAGCGACCCGGGGCCTGGTTAAGTACGTACATACCTCGGTACCAGCTCAAGCAACGATAACAAAAGCCAGGATGACTCTAAGTGTAACAAGTTACCGTGGCTGCCCTTTATACTGGTATAATCTCGAGCCGGGGGGCGGATTGGCCCTCGGAAAATTCTGATTTATATCACAATTATCGCGCACAGTCTAGATTCATGAGTGGGTTGTGTGTGATTCATCCCCTCGGGAAATCCAAATATGTTTCTCCAATCTGCGCTAACCAATTCTTTTTTCTCCCTGTTCTCGTTTTTTTTTTTTTTTTTTTTTGCTCGACCCACTTCAGACTCTGAATGTTCGCGAAGTTGTATTAATTTGCTGTTTAACCCTTTGAAGTTACACGTTTGTTGGTTACCACCGTTCATCCCCATGGTTACCCCGGCCGAATTTCAATCATCCCATTCCCTTTTGATTCAGAGACTCAAGGAATTCCTTTCCTGGGGTATATTCTCACTCTCTATGAATTTTCCTCGTTGAATAAATAAATAACCCTCCCCCACCTCACGATGTTCGAGGGGAGGCCTCAGACCTCTTCGAACGTTTAGGTATATTTAAGTGAAATAATGAAAAGGAATTTGCGACAAACGAGGGGATCAAAGACGACGTGTTAAATAAACCAGGAATTTTCAACGATATTCGACGTAACTGCAGGGTGAATTTTCACCTCGATTATTATTCACCGGATCATCGCCGCTACCCAATAAAAAATCGTTCCGCTTGATAAAATTATAGTATTAATAATAATAATAATGAAAAAGAATAAGAAGAATATATTTGGAACTGCTTCGTGTCAGAGGAAAAGTGGAAGGCGTCGAGACGCGTCACGTCGCTGGGGTAGAAGAGGCGCCTCTCTCAAATGAACCTCTCAACCCCTGAGCAACGCCTCTGGGCACACGGGCCGACATTCCCATTCACACAGGCAGAGACGAGGTGGCTGGGTCTGTCAGGTTTTACACCGGCGTCGTCGAGACTCAGGGGATGATTGTGACGGGTTCGGTAAAAGTGTTAATTGGAACCGTGTTCTTTCCCTTAGTTACGAGGAACGTGGTTGAATATGGCAAAGGAAAGGCGACCACCAACACCCAGCCGGAAACATTTTACACGACTAGATCACGTCCTTTGATAGAGAAAATATATGATCAATCGAAAACAAGATTGATAAGACTTTCGAAGAATTTTGAGGATTTTTCAGACCGTTCAAAAGACTTTGGGAGATTTTATTACACTTGGTTCGATTACGTGAGGCTTTGAGGAACTTGAAACATTTCAGAGACTTGAAAATAATTGAGGAATTTTTAACGAACTTTATGATGTTTGAAGAGACGCTTCGGGTACTTCAACGTGTTTAATCCTTTTCTATTCGATTTAATGAGATTTTGCGGAACATACTTTAACTTGATGAGAAATCAAAATGGTCTTCATAAAATTCAAGAACTTCATGAGACTTTATGAGACATCAAAGAACTTCATGAGTTTCAAAGACAAACATGAGACTCGATGAGAAATCAAAATGGTCTTCAAAAAAATCTAAGAACTTCATGAGACTTTATGAGATACCAAAAAGAACTTCATGAGTTTCAAAGACAAACATGAAACTTGATGAGAAATCAAAAAGGTCTTTTAAAAAATCAAGAACTTCATGAGATTTTATGAGACATCAAAGAACTTCATGAGTTTCAAAGACAAATATGAGACTTTATGAGACATCAAAAAGAACTTCATAAAATTCAAGAACTT
Organism: Euura lappo; assembly: GCA_018257835.1. Taxonomy (NCBI): domain Eukaryota; kingdom Metazoa; phylum Arthropoda; class Insecta; order Hymenoptera; family Tenthredinidae; genus Euura; species Euura lappo. The sequence continues at coordinate 60,375 of JAEUYN010001679.1, forward strand.
CATGAGATTTTATGAGACATCGAAGAACTTCGTGAGTTTCAAAGACAAACATGAAACTTGATGAGAAATCAAAAAGGTCTTTAAAAAAATCAAGAACTTCATGAGATTTCAAAAAGAACTTCATAAAATTCAAGAACTTCATGAGATTTCATGAGACATCGAAGAACTTCATGAGTTTCAAAGACAAACATGAGACTCGATGAGAAATCAAAATGGTCTTCAAAAAAATCTAAGAACTTCATGAGACTTTATGAGACATCAAAAAGAACTTCATGAGTTTCAAAGACAAACATGAGACTTGATGAGAAATCAAAAAGGTCTTCAAAAAAATCCAAGAACTTCATGAGACTTTATGAGACATCAAAGAGAACTTCATAAAATTCCAAAACTTCATCAGACATTATCAGACATCAAAAGACTCCGTAAATTTCATGAGACTTTATGAGACATAAAATAGGACATCATAAAATTCAGAAACTTCATGAGACTTTATGAGACATGGAAAAGGACTTCATAAAATTCACGAGACTCTATGAGGCCTTGAAGAACTTCATAAATTGCAAATACCTACTTTATGAGACTTTATGAGACATAAGAAAGTACTTCACGAAATTCAAGGACTTGAGAATATTCCAAGAAATTTCAGCAGACCTTCTGAGCCTTCGTGAAGTGTGACGGACATTCTTGTGACACTGAAGACTTGATTGAACTTCAGAGATCATCGTACCTACATGAAACTTGCTGATTGATTAACCTGTGGGTTTATATTCAATAAACGGTTTTGTCCATAAGCCGGCACCATAGGCAGAAGAGTCATATTAAAATGTTCCCGGGGTATACGGATCAGCAATGCTCCGATATAGTATAATAATCATGTCCAATGTCAAACGCAGAGGAATTTTATGAGAATATCTCGAATTTCATGCCTACTGGAGGGTCTTGCTGGGAATATAGATGAGAGGATGAGGATCGGTGGAATTGCGAGGGTTCGGGGAAAACGTTATCCTACGATTGATATTTCTGGTGAAAATCTCCCTCTTCTGATATACTGCCGACTACCCTGTGCAGGGTTCAAAGCGCATAAGGGATATCGAGCGTTTTGCCTCAGGGCTGTTTGCGCATTTATCTCGGAGATGACAGGGGGGTCGGGGTTCGAACATCGCAGATATTTCGACAAAGGTGCAACGGCCACCCTCCGCTACCCTCAGCGGCGAGTCCGCGGTACACATACAATATTTACATGTATTGGCAAACCGCGGTCTCGAATGTCAAGTCAGGGAATTTCATAGCAAATTGATGTCGAAGGTAAAACGGGAAACGTGTATACGAAACTCTGTCTGTGTCCCAAGAAACATGACCAGTTTATCGATCTGTGAAACATCTTCGTTCCTTTTTCAAGTTTTGCTATTTTTTAATTTTCGTTCTTTGGAATTATCATTTTTTCCCTGACTGTGTAGCGTTACGTTTTCAAATGTAGTAGGAATAGAGAAGTTTGAAGAATATACTTTCCGCACTAGGGCCGTAAAAATGATTCAATATTTGCATGAAAATTGGTATTCTTCAGGTTTTCGAGCATCTGATTTCGAATTTGACGTCAGAATCATAAAAATTCAATATGGCGATCAAAAACGGCACCAAAAATTATCTGATTTGACTGAAGTTTTATATTTTGGGTTCGTTTGGATCAATCGATGCAAAACAGGAATCAGGCAATTTATTAAAAGATGGCAGGTAAGGGAATTTTGCGCATGCGCATATCGCAAATGATCTACTTTCCGCACTAGGGCCGTAAAAATGATTCTATTTGCATGAAAATTGGTATTCTACAGTTTTTCGAGTATCTAATTTAGAATTCGACGTCAGAATTACGAAAATTCAATATGGCGACCAAAAACGACGCCAAGAATTATCTGATTTGACTGAAGTTTTATATTTTGGGTTCGTTCGGATTAATCGATGCAAAACAGGAATCAGGCAATTTATTAAAAGATGGCAGCTAAGGGAATTTTGCGCATGCGCATATCGCAAATGATCTACTTTCCGCACTAGGGCCGTAAAAATGATTCTATTTGCATGAAAATTGGTATTCTACAGTTTTTCGAGTATCTAATTTAGAATTCGACGTCAGAATTACGAAAATTCAATATGGCGACCAAAAACGACGCCAAGAATTATCTGATTTGACTGAAGTTTTATATTTTGGGTTCGTTCGGATTAATCGATGCAAAACAGGAATCAGGCAATTTATTAAAAGATGGCAGCTAAGGGAATTTTGCGCATGCGCATATCGCAAATGATCTACTTTCCGCACTAGGGCCGTAAAAATGATTCTATTTGCATGAAAATTGGTATTCTACAGTTTTTCGAGTATCTAATTTAGAATTCGACGTCAGAATTACGAAAATTCAATATGGCGACCAAAAACGACACCAAGAATTATCTGATTTGACTGAAGTTTTATATTTTGGGTTCGTTCGGATTAATCGATGCAAAACAGGAATCAGGCAATTTATTAAAAGATGGCAGCTAAGGGAATTTTGCGCATGCGCATATCGCAAATGATCTACTTTCCGCACTAGGGCCGTAAAAATGATTCTATTTGCATGAAAATTGGTATTCTACAGTTTTTCGAGTATCTAATTTAGAATTCGACGTCAGATTTACGAAAATTCAATATGGCGATCAAAAACGACACCAAAAATTATCTGTTTCGACTGAAATATCATATTTTGGGTTCCTTTCAAATTCTGATATCAAATTCACTATCAGATATACTAAAAAAAAATCTTCGGTTTGCCAATTTTTATACCAATCAGATGACATTATAGAGTTTCTCTAATTTTTTCACTGCACTGATCGAATATCGTTTTCCCACGCTCGTCACACAAAATCTGCTATATAGATATATTCCTATTTTTTCAATCAGTCAAAACTATCCGTTCGGTTCGCATTTGCGTGCAAATATATATATGTGTTTCAGGTACATCCGAGTGTGCGAAGGTATGATAAATTCGTATCACGATACACGACAAACAATTCTAGGAGTACGTATACACAAATAATCAATTATACGAACCGTCGTTTTCACAGGGCTCGAAATTACTGTGAAATATACGACCGGGTAGAAAATCGAGGCAACGCTACGCAATCCAACGTATCGATGGCTATAGCGCTGGGCTTGGTCCACGAGATAAATCATTAGCTACGCGAATAGCTCTCTCTCTCTCTATGTCCACCAAAAAGTTCTAATCGATGGAAACAAAAAAACAAAAAAAAAGTAAAAAACAAAAAAAGGAACAAAAAAAGGGAAATAAAATTTTTTAAATGAGGTCCTACTAGACACTTGACTGTAGTCAGTGTATAAAGCTTCCAAATATCTTGTACTCCTCTAATGCTATTAAGAAAAAAAAAAAAAAGGGATTCATTAACGGTGAATTATTATCCACAGCAGAGCTGATCTCTAACGTAAGTTCTTTTAAAAGCTTTTACGAACCTGCGGATAAGGGAATGATACGGGGGTTGAGTTATAGGTGGTACCGGCTACCAACTGGCGTCAAATTCATTGCCTATACTTTTTCTTTATGCTTGAAGAAAACGGTTTATGTAAATGGAAGAGCTTCTGACCTTTTAACAGATTCATACATTTATGTACCTTTTTTAAATAATAATTTACACTATAATAAAAAAATTATATGAGTTAAAACTGCCTAAAGTCATTTTTTAATATTTTAAAAAATGATTTTTACGCGATTTTGGTAAATCCTGCTTGAAAAGTATGATTTTTGAAGGACTTTTAGAGTGCGGAAAGTGTCTCATTTTCAACCAGTGAGGAAAGTGAAGACCTAGTGCGGAAAGTAAAACTTTGAAAAGTACTCAAATTTAAATGCCTAAAAAAAGTCCAAACTTTTAAAACTGTAAAACGTTTTGGTTTCCGCACTTGTATTGCAATATATTATTTTGTCTATGATGCAGGATGAAATGAAATTATTTTTTATTAACGACAAGTAATTTTCGTCTTTCCTTATTAATTCAAAAGGGGAAGCAGTGGGTTATAAATTGCGCTTTGGCTGTTTGAGGATTTTTTTTCATCATTTTTCCTTCTCATTTTCCCAAACTTCACAAAGCAGGCTAGGCTAGGCGGCATTCAGCGAGTCAGTGCTGAATGCCTTGAAGCGCAATTGTTAAAATGAAGAGGCGAACCGAGTGAGATCCTAGGCAGAGGGTTATATACGAGGCCCAACACTCTCCTACCCACGAAAAGAAGAAAAATCTTTTCACTCTATATATTTCCCTAGTCTTTTAAGTACATATATAGGTTTTATTCAGGTCGCGATGGAACTGCTAGGGTATAAATAAATAAATAAATAAAATCTAATCGTAAGGAATTTAATCTGCGGCTCATCCGCTCATGGAGAGAAATTATATCTATCCTATATTCCTGCGGATTCATAGACTCGGATTAATCCGAAAGTACCGATTTTATTGATACGTATTTTCATTATTGGAATCTTCAGAAAGGTAGAAGGTTCAGAGAATTTTTAAGAATTTTCGGAAAAAATGGTTTTTGCACTTTTTCGGATGAAATATACAGTATCAGATTCGATGTGATATCATAGAATTTCAAATTTTTATCAAATTTTTACGGAGTTTATAAAATTATATGAAATTATTCAAAATTTAGTCAAACATGGAATTATTATGTATTATATTGATTTATAAAATCCGATAAGATGGAGAAAAAACTCGAGATAAAATTTAACAGAGTTTGATAAAAATTGAATCATCTTCGCCAGGCAAGATACAAATTTTCTAGTAAAAAATTCACAAAATTTAATCCGAGTTCCTAAAAACGTTGAAAAAAAAAAGACAATATAAAAAATTAACAAAATTAAACAAATTTCACTTGAATTCAAATCAAATTCTATAAGAAAAAAAAATAGAAAAAAAATTGATTTATATAGAATTTCGTAGAATTCGATTCACAAAAAGTTTATCTGATCATGAATAAAAACTATTTTCTTCTGGAGATCCAAAAATTTGTTAAAGGTTAAATATAATGAAGATCAAGAAAATTTATGTATATTAGCTTGTCAAAAATTGATAACAGCATCGATTTATATCAAAACTGTAACAACTGCGTGTCAAGGTCTCGGTGGAATTACGTATATTAATGATCCTACGCTATATAACCACATTGTGTGCGAATTTGTATTTCTTTTTTTTTTTTTTTTATTCATACACCCTAATGTCCTAATATCGTGCGAATAAGTATGTAACGAACGTTTTTGGAATTGCTATACAGCAAAGCCGTAGCAGGAAAATAATGATAAAATCGCGAGCATCGATCCAGTGCGAAATATACATATTTTTTTCATATCAATTTTACTCACTGATACTCAATGATACTCTGATTATAATACACGAAATTCGCTGCTTGAAAGACGAAAAAAATATATATATATAAAAAATATATATTCAAAATTTTATAAAATTTAAGTCAATTTTGCGTTTAGTTTTTCCAAAACATTTTTACATTTGATATTGTTCGAGTTCCGAAAAAGGTGAAAAAAAATTAAATCAAAATGTATAGACGCTCCAATTCGAGTCGATTTTTGTATAGTAATTCATGGTGGCCACGGTCAGGGAAAACCGGGAAAACCGGGAAATGTCAGGGAATTTCAAACTTGGTCAGGGAAAAAGTAAAAGAAATTGCTAACGTGTCGTGAATGATTTGGCAAGAAAATTTAAAAAATTTCATATAATTTTTCCGAACATTGTTGGATTTCCTGATCAATTTGCATCGAAATGAAATCAAGCAATTAGGGGTATTATCTTGTAGCACTAGTTAACACAATATTAGAATTTCGGTCAGGGAAAATTGATCAACCTCAGGAAAAAGTCAGGGAATTTTTTTCCCGAAAAAAAAGTGGCCACCATGAGTATTAAATTTTTTTTTTTGCTTTTTTAGTATGTTCTTGTAGTGTGTAGCCGATGTGAATGCCAGTAAATTGAACGTTGAGGAATCGATAAGATAGCCTCACGGTTCAGCACAGTACGCTTTGATACGTTATGACCATTACGATCATGGGTTTGACTGTTCGAAACAGCTGTTTGCTCATTTTCCAGACTGCGGGACGAGAACTATAAGCGTCCGATAAGAAACTTGGCACTTCTTGGCTGTAATCAGCGGAACGATCATTGCCAAATTGTCTTTTTTGTCTCATTTGTCTCATAGTTGGAACAAGCAATATAAAAGCTGATTCAAAGGCTGTCAATAATAGCCTTTTCGATGAGCTCCTAAAATATTGTTATTAGATTCCAATTTTCTGAAATAAAACGAAAAAAAAATCGTCATCAGCGATCCAAAAAAACTAAAGAAAGAAGGAAGAGGCATAAATTCCTGGCTATCGGTGCTTTCCGCCCTTTTTTTAGGGTATGCACTTAAGACCTTTAATATTGTGACCTTTCGTGACCACCGCAGCTCTCCTATTTCGTTTCTAAGGGATATTAACAACCCTTGTTAATTACGAGTTATCATTTCGGTCCTACCCTTGAATCTAAGCTACTTCACAGATCTGAGACACCCTTCTGATGTTTTTTGATTTTTTCTTTCATTTGGGACAACTCCACCCACTGTTTGTCTACGGTTGTAGTACAACGGTCGTACTAACGACCCAACATCACGCAAAACACGCGTGCAGTAGTCGGCCAATTCCTGGCACATACTCAATTTCGGCTGAAAAAAAAAGTGTCTAGAGATATTCAAAGTAGATATATGTATACATTTTCTACCACAGATGAATTCAAAACGACTATTTTTCGCCCTTCTTAACGGGGTCAAAGTCACAGTGTTTTTTGACCGATGGAAATAAACCGGGGGACAAAAAAAAAATTCTGGCAGCAGAGAGAAAACTCTACATAATATAGGGGAAAAAAAAAACTTTAATAACCATAGTAACAGTGAAATAAACCAAGAAAGTGCTGCCCCTTGGTTCTAATCTCACTTTCTCTCGTTTTTAATGAACATGTGGTATAAGAAGATAACGTAAGATATGAAGATATGAAGATATGTGCCATGGGAAGGAGCAGCGAGGGGGAAAATAACTCGTTAAAATGACGAGTCACAAAACTCCATGAATTAATTCGCAATTCACCTGAATTCTTGCAAATTACCTGAGTTTTCAGAATTAAATTGAATTACTTAGGTTGAATCGAATTGATTTTCAGTTTAATTAAGTTGAATGAAGTTCGAATTGAATTGAGGTTGAATTGTGGTTGAAGTTAAATTGAAGTTGAACTTGAATGGAATTGAAGTTGAACTTGAATGGAATTGTAGTTGAAGTTGAATTGAAGTTGGAGTTGAATCGAATTTGAAGTTGAATTGAATTGTAGTTGAAGTTAAATTCAATTGAATTTGAAGTTGAATTGAATTGTAGTTGAAGTTAAATTGAAGTTGAACTTGAATTGAATTGTACTTGAATTGCAGTTGGATTGAATTGTAGTTGAAGTTGAACTTGAATGGAATTGTAGTTGAAGTTGAATTGAAGTTGGAGTTGAATCGAATTTGAAGTTGAATTGAATTGTAGTTGAAGTTAAATTCAATTGAATTTGAAGTTGAATTGAATTGTAGTTGAAGTTAAATTGAAGTTGAACTTGAATTGAATTGTACTTGAATTGCAGTTGAATTGAATTGTAGTTGAAGTTGAATTGAATTGAATTTGAAGTTGAATTGAATTGTAGTTGAAGTTAAATTCAATTGAATTTGAAGTTGAATTGAATTGTAGTTGAAGTTAAATTGAAGTTGAACTTTTGAATTGCAGTTGAATTGAATTGTAGTTGAAGTTGAAATTGAATTTGAAGTTGAATTGAATTGTAGTTGAAGTTAAATTCAATTGAATTTGAAGTTGAATTGAATTGTAGTTGAAGTTAAATTGAAGTTGAACTTGAATTGAATTGTACTTGAATTGCAGTTGAAAATGAATTGAATTGAATCGAAGTTGAATTGAGTCGAATTAAGTCGAATGAAATTGTAATTGAAGTTGAAGTTGAATGAAAGCGAATTAGGAAAGAAAGAAAAGAAGATCAGGCCTTCTCTTTACAAAAAAAACAAAACAAAAAAAAAAACTCCTGCTTCCTTCCCTTGGTGCACATGAAACACTATTTTTCCTCTAAATCAATCGTTTCTGTATCTGTAGTATCGAATTTTCCTTTTCTCCCCAATCAGCTAGAAGGAGGGCTGCTTACTTATTTGATTAATTATCATCATCGAAGGTTATAGAGTCAAATTTCTCGTTTTCACATTCGGTCAAGTTTTTTTCTTCCCCCAACGCTATTCGGGTTCCGGGTATAGTTTTTTGCTCGTTTTCATTCAACGTATGTGTGTACCTAGTGCCGAAGGAATTCTCGGAATTTTACTTCATACCCTCATTTGCGTACCATATCGACGGATAGGGCGGGTCGTAGAGGCGACCCTTGACCCATAGAAGTTATAGATTCGACCTCGCCGACGATCTAGCCGCATTTTATTATTCTAGAATCTAGTAGAGGATTAAATATCGCGGATCGCTGGTTCGTTTCGCGGTTGAATAGATGCAGAGGACATCTTTTTTTGTTTTTAATTTCTTTTTCATTAGCTTATCGAAGACTGCAGAAAAATGTATCAATTTTATTCCATTTTTGGTTCAGTTTAGGTGATTTGAAATCGAATTTAGTAAACAGTTTTGGGCTACGCCGCGGTTTTATTTTTATCTTCTATGCATATGCATGCAGCCAGCAGTGTAAAGTCGACTGTCTGAAGACACATGCGATGGTTTATTCATACCTAATGGCATAATATAGGTATAGAGCTTAGTTTTATTCACTTTGTATCAAGTACCAGATGTGCAATCGAGTTTGAGCTATTATAGAACTGTACGTAACCAGAGGTTTCGTTTATTTTTGGACTCTTGAAACCTGATGGATGGATGTACGAAGCTGTCTGCTGATAGCTTCTTTCTGCATCTAGTCGAGTCGAATTATATCAAAATATAGCGAATAGAGACATTAATTAGTAGAGATCTCTAAATTGACCTCTGACTGAACGACTCGATCCGTCATCTTGAATCTGAGGTGCGAGAATTCAGTTTTTTCATCATATCTCGACAACCATTGATCCTATCGTCACAAAGGTTATTATGAAAAATGAAGCTTACTAAATTCTCTACAGTAAAGGTTCAACACATTTTTTCCATATCTTTGATAATTTTTCTCTAATACACCGGTGAATACGTCCATAATTCTCACAAGGTTCTGTGGCGAGAAAGGTGCTCGAGTTCAGTTTTTTCGTCGTATCTCGACAACCATTGATCCTATCGTCGCGGAGGTTATTATAAAAACTGAGGCTGATTAAATTTTCTACAAGAAACGTTCAATACATTTTTTCCATATCTTCAATAGTTTCTGTGTAATACGGGGCTGAAAGTATAGATATTTATATTATCCGTCCCAGGCTGCAGAATTATGTACGTATTCAACTGTGTATTAGAGACAAACTATCAAAGATACGATGAAAATGTATTGAACCTTTCTTGTAGAGAATTTAATAAGCTTCATTTTTCATAACCACTTCCGCGACGATAGGATCAATGGTTGTCGAAATATGATGAAAAAACTGAATCCTCGCCCCTGAGATTCAAGATCGCGGATCGAGCCGTCCAGTTAGAGGTCAGGACTTCTAGTCCATTCGATACTAGGTCAAGATAAAAGTCTCTACCGAGTCATAGAAGTTTACTAATCAATTTTCCTATCCTTGATAATTTTACTGGACTAATAAAAGTGATTAAAAAACAAGGTAAAAAAGAAAACGTAATTACGTTTTCTTTATACCAGAGTATGTATGCTCGAATAATAACGTTATCCACGGGCTACTCTGCACATCAAATAAAAACGTTTTTATGGTAGATTATACATGCATACGTGAATACTCTCGATGTCGATGTGGTTATTGCAAGAGAAATAAACATACAATAAACATCGGACAGACTCTGTGGTTGAGGATCCGAGTTATTACCACAGTTTTCCGCAGTAAAGATCAAATTTAGTTTATTTAGTCATGTCATACTGTTTGTTTGTAAAATAAATCTCACGTATGCTATAATCGCCCTCGTGTGTGTTTCGAGAACAGAAATTAAGCCTTTCATACCAGAATTACAAGGTAAAAAGTCGAAAAAGAACTACAGTTTTTTCAATAATTATCTTCGTTGATAGAAAAATTGCATGGATTGAATAAATTTGACAAGAATTAATGAAATTTCAATCAGTGTTACTAAAACTTGGAACATTAATTATCACATCTTTCTAATATTTTATTTAGTATCTATAATCTCAGATTTTCATAATGAGGCCTGAAAATTTAGAATTTTACATTAATTACTTAAAACATTGACCAGCATCGCGCATGTTTGCTTTGCCCCGTATAATTAAACACCGTCGGTGACAGCGTTAGTAGGGTCGCGTACCTACAGCCTGCATGCCACGGTATACCTACATGTATGAATTTATGCATGCATATTATCGCTATCTCGAGATGCAAGTTTACCCACGTCTCTCCCGGTTACTGTGTGGAACCACATACGCATATATTGTGGTCGGAGGCCCTGTTTCAGGTGGGTACACCGAATACCGGATATTATCTGTCTATCCTCCTATACATTAATGAAATATTTCACCGTTAAACTATTTCACATAATTCATCATCGTTAATTGATAGAAAACTCATCCTGATATTTTTCCCTAGGGATGTTTGATCGGGAAAACTTTTAATTGAAGCTATAATTTTGTACTTTTTTTTCTGTTACATCATATCCAGCAACCCTTTTTTTCTCCCTTCGTCATCGTTCCGAGTAATCTAAAGCCTCTGGGAGTCTGCAAAGTTCTGAAACTACCTGCAATATTAATATTTCTCACACAGATATATTGAATTCATAATTTGTAGGGATGAGTCAGAGTCCAGTGTAGAAACTGACTCTCAAGCTTCCAAATGGGGAAAACTATCCAGAGCCCGTCTAGAGCCCCACCAGAAACGTCGAGATTCTTCCTAATCGGGGCCTGGAAGGGTCCCGGATAGTTTTCCCCGATTGCGAGTCAATTTCTACACGGGGTGCGTCTATCATCAGCCAGAATAAGTAAAAGAGCCGCAGTATCCGGATCCCTGACACGGATATTGAATTCGTATAATTTTTAGCGACGAGTTAGAGATCCCATGTAGAAATTGACTCTCAAGCTTCCAAATGGGGAAAACTATCCAGAGCCCGTCTAGAGCCCCACCAGAAACGTCGAGATTCTTCCTAATCGGGGCCTGGAAGGGTCCCGGATAGTTTTCCCCGATTGGAAGTAAATTTCTACATGGGGTGCGTCTATCATCAGCCAGAATAAGTAAAAGAGCCGCAGTATCCGGATCCCTGACACGGATATTGAATTCGTATAATTTGTAGCGACGAGTTAGAGATCCCATGTAGAAACTGACTCTCAAGCTTCCAAATGGGGAAAACTATCCAGAGCCCGTCTAGAGCCCCACCAGAAACGTCAAGATTCTTTCTAATCGGGGCCTCGAAGGGTCCCGGATAGTTTTCCCCGATCGCGAGTCAATTTCTACACGGGCCCATGTAGAAAATAACTTTCGAGCTTCAAAATGGGGAAAACTATCCAGAGCCCGTCTAGAGCCCCACCAGAAACGTCGAAATTCTTCCTGTTCGGGGCCTAGAAGGGTCCCAGTATAGTTTTCCCCAATAGCGAGTCAATTACAAGTTCAATTGGATATACATACGCACTACAACGTAGGATTTCGAGTAATTAACTAACGTCGCGTCGAGAGTAGCAGTTTGGACGTATGTAGATGGGGTTACGGTTTGACACCGGACCACACAGTCCACTGTGTATCCTACTGCACTGTTTAGTACATAACTTCATCCTTGTACACAGAGAATTCGGAATTGAAAGGGACTTTGTCAAAGGATCTGCCCCGTTCCACTGAGTACCAGAGATTAAGTCACTGCGGGTTCTAGTTGCAGTATTTCAACTCGATGCTACTGCAGCTCACATCTGCTGCTGCTCGACCTAAAATTATGCAATTTAAACGGATCGAGCGATTTAAATGAACGCGCGTTCCCAATTTTCAGACAAAAAAGAGCGGAAATCAAATTTCGAGAAAAAATCGACCAGGTTTAAATAGTTTTTCTGTGATCAGATGGAAATTCTATGAGATGATTTGATGAAATTTGATCAAACTATATGAAATTCTGTATTCGAATTCGTCGAATCTGATCAAATAATTTCTACAATATCAAATAAATATATATATATATTTTTTCAAATCCATCTTCGCAATTTGTCTTATATCCCGTTTGTATCCAATCTAGACAATCGTTCAGGTTTAAACTATCATTTTTCTCCCCTCCAGAAAAAAAATTCGCCCTCTAATACCACTTGTATAAATTCCGGTCGCTGATTGAATCTCATAATCGATCCTTTGGCACGATTCTACATATACTGCCTCCCGCGTGGGCGTTCTGATTAGATTAGTCATTCGAATTGGGTCCATTGTTGAGGAGTCACATTGGCAGGATGTTCTTTGTTAGTTATAAAATTTGTCGAATTGTCATACCACGGTTGTGTAGTCGGACCTCTCGTTAAGGACCGAATACCGCGACTGCATTGCAGTCTAATTTCCAGATCAATTTCACTCGTCGACTGTGTTGTATAAATGTTTCGTCACGATTCGGTGCGTTTCACTCGTTACGTATGGATATGAGCATAGAGAATATTACATACAACGAAGACCATCGATTTAATACGATGATGAATTTACGCCGGTTACAGAACCGTTAAATTCCATTACACAAATTGAACGCAGGAACTTCGACGAACCGTGGAAAATCTCTTGCCGACAAATTTTGATAAACATGATTCACATGATACGGAACATGTTATTCATGTGGTACCTGCGTACTCGCAGATGCCGAGGATAATTAATTCATGATCTTCAGATTTTTTTTTTCGCAATGTGATACAGATTTTCAAGCACCTTGGGAAGTACTTTATACCCATTTCACAGAGTTTTGGGCTACTTTTATGGCACTTTGAGACCATTTCACTTTCGCTTCGTAGCTGTACCTCATATAGTACTTCGAAGCCATTTCATAATAATTTATGTCCATTTCGTAGAATATTTAATTGTCACTTCACGATTATATCGTAGTACTTTATAGTAACTCACGACCATTTCAAAATACTTCGGTTTTTGCGACTATTTCGTGGCCCTCGTGTGACCATTTTATACACTTTTTGATAATTTGATCAAAGTACTTGATAACACTTTGAAACCATTTCAGAATGAGTCGTGTCTATGTCATAGTACTTCGTAGTACTTTTCGACCATTTCAGAATAAGAAGTCTCTATAACTATTTCGTGGCACTCATGACCATTTCGCACACTTATTGATAATTTTATCATAGTCCTTCGTGACCATTTATAAAATTTCAAAGTACTTGATAACAAACTTCAAAACCATTTCAAAACAATTCGTGTCAGTTTCGTAGTATTAATGCATTGCAATTTCAAGACTATTCCATCGTACTTCACGACCACTTCAAAATACTTTGTTTTTATAACTATTTCGTTGCCCTCATGACCATTTGATACACTGTCTGATAATTTCATTACAGTGCTTCGTGACCATTTATAGCATTTCAAAGTACTTGATAGCACTTTGAAACCATTTCACAATAAGTCGTGTCAGTTTCGTAGTATTAATGCATTGCCATTTCAAGACTATTCCATAGTACTTCACGACCACTTCAAAATACTTTGTTTTTATAACTATTTCGTTGCCCTCATGACCATCTGATATACTGTCTGATAATTTCATTACAGTGCTTCGTGACCATTTATAGCATTTAAAAGTACTTGATAGCACTTTGAAACCATTTCACAATAAGTCGTGTCTATATATCATAGTACTTCGTAGTACTTTTCGACCGTTTCAGAATAACAAGTCTCTATAACTATTTCGTGGCACTCATGACCATTTCGCACACTTATTGATAATTTTATCACAGTGCTTCGTGACCTTCCGTAGCATTTCAAAGTACTTGATATCACTTCGAAACCATTTCACAACAATTCGAGTCCGTTTCGTAGTATTAATGCATTGCCATTTCAAGACTATTCCATAGTACTTCACGACCACTTCAAAATACTTTGTTTTTATAACTATTTCGTTGCCCTCATGACCATTTGATATACTGTCTGATAATTTCATTACAGTGCTTCGTGACCATTTATAGCATTTCAAAGTACTTGATAGCACTTTGAAACCATTTCACAATAAGTCGTGTCTATATCATAGTACTTCGTAGTACTTTTCGACCGTTTCAGAATAATAAGTCTCTATAACTATTTCGTGGCACTCATGACCATTTCGCACACTTATTGATAATTTTATCACAGTGCTTCGTGACCTTCCGTAGCATTTCAAAGTACTTTATAACACTTCGAAACCATTTCACAATGATTCGTCTCCGTTTCGTAGTATTAATGCATTGCCATTTCAAGACTATTCCATAGTACTTCACGACCACTTCAAAATACTTTGTTTTTATAACTATTTCGTTGCCCTCATGACCATTTGATATACTGTCTGATAATTTCATTACAGTGCTTCGTGACCATTTATAGCATTTCAAAGTACTTGATAGCACTTTGAAACCATTTCACAATAAGTCGTGTCTATATATCATAGTACTTCGTAGTACTTTTCGACCATTTCAGAATAAGAAGTCTCTATAACTATTTCGTGGCACTCATGACCATTTCGCACACTTATTGATAATTTTATCACAGTGCTTCGTGACCTTCCGTAGCATTTCAAAGTACTTGATATCACTTCGAAACCATTTCACAACAATTCGTGTCCGTTTCGTAGTATTAATGCATTGCCATTTCAAGACTATTCCATAGTACTTCACGACCACTTCAAAATACTTTGTTTTTATAACTATTTCGTTGCCCTCATGACCATTTGATACATTGTCTGATAATTTCATTACAGTGCTTCGTGACCATTTATAGCATTTCAAAGTACTTGATAGCACTTTGAAACCATTTCACAATAAGTCGTGTCTATATATCATAGTACTTCGTAGTACTTTTCGACCGTTTCAGAATAATAAGTCTCCATAACTATTTCATGGCACTCATGACCATTTCGCACACTTATTAATAATTTTATCATAGCGCTTCGTGACCTTCCGTAGCATTTCAAAGTACTTGATATCACTTTGAAACCATTTCACAATGATTCGTGTCCGTTTCGTAGTATTAATGCATTGCCATTTCAAGACTATTCCATAGTACTTCACGACTATTTCAAAATACTCTGTTTTTGTGACTATTTCATAACATTTCATACCCATTTCAACTCCACTCCTATTTGGCAGAATCCCCATATCTTCTATACCATGAAGTTTATTCGAGCTTTTCACAATTATTTCACTCAATTTCGTACCATTTCACGACTCTTTTCACGATCCCCACGATACGAAGTTTATGTCTTCATTTATTTTCAATCTCTAACGTAGACCGTACACGCGAGGATCGTCATCTCGATTTTCGATATACACCCATTTGTGCTCGTGTGGGATATGCTTCAATCTTGTCAGAGTCTGAGGAGGAAGAGAGAGATAGATCTATATAGGTTGTGCCGTATAGTACGTAGAGAACAAATTGTAAAAGTTATCGCCTCTGGAACGTCGAGCGAAGAAGCCATATCGGTGGTATAACTCCAGAGGCGAAATAGCAACCCCGTGAAAGTACACGAAGCTGTGTGAAAAGGGGCTGAAAACAACAGAACCATTTCAATAAAAATTTTCCGAGGGTGTTTTGACGCCGCTTTTCGTCCGCCGAGGAGACTCGAGTCTCATGTAGGTACGTACGTAACGGTATCACACGGATGAAAATCTCTGATTTATACCAGACACGATTTTTCACACTTCAGCTGATCTCCACATAGAAATATTGGTACTCGAAATATGTAGTGGAAAATGCAGTTTCTGAATTGCAATTTTCCGAACGAAACGATTTCAAATAAAGACAGAAATAAAAAAATTGAAGCAAGTACCGAAATCTCGTTTCGCACTCCATTGATTATCAATGGCTTGAAGATTTTCAACAGAATTTTATTCACATTTTTTAATTATTAGGAAGAAATAGACAAATTAAAAAGAGAAATGATTTTTTTCACTTTTGCACTTCTGAGTGTGAATTAAATCAGCGTCGATTGGTACGAAAATCCGGTGGCTGCAAAAAATCGATATTTCAATCAATCAGCGAACGTGTGTGAAGATTTTTACCGCCAATCGATCGAATACCTGCTTCCTCCAAGTACAACGAGGAGTTTATTCTTAGGTATGTGTAGTCCGCGAGGTTCCGCGTATTTCACATTTCGCATTTCTCATTTACCATTTAGCATTTAGCACCGCGTGCAGATATTTTCCGCGAGTAATAAACAATTAGCGACAGTGAAGTATGTGAGGTGGTATCCACCACTTGACACTCAAGTTCGCGCGACATGGTTGACAATTAGTTTAAACTCATTCGTGTATAGCTGTGTATCACATAAACCGTCGCGAATGGATGTATGGGGGGTTTCTACGGTTTTACACTTACACACGGATCCGTAATTAAGATTTCAAGGAAACATTCCCGACAGATTACAACAGCTGTTATATATCCTCATTAACCGCTATCTCGCGAAGTTACATGGAAACACACAAACGTCTCTGTTACGATCCGTTATTAATTTTTTTTTTTTTTTTTTTGCCATTCTTTTTTTGCCATCCTTTGTACTCTTATATTTCTCTCTCTCTCTCTCTTTTTCTTTTTTCCCTCTTTACTGTCACGGACGAATTAATTCACGTTTCATACCATTCAAGGTTTCAAACTCAATTTCCCAAGACGATGCAATTCATCTTATCTTGCATCCAGTAATATACGTATAGTTGTGTGTATATACTATTTCTAAAGGACAAAGAGTAGGATAATCCTTTCTAATCCACGTCTTTCATTCACAGAGAATCCTATAAATTTTCATCCGCTTTTTCAATATGAATTTTCTTTGTGTTCTTGTGCACATTAAAAATTGTTAAAAAAAATTCAAATTTGGCTAAAAATGATTTAAAAAAAATACTAGTACAGACTTCCTTAACAAAAGAGAATAAAAGATTAGTTTTCCTTCTCTTCAATAAATTGATTTTTTTTTTTTTAACTAATTAAAGGATCTTTTTTTCAATCTATTTTGTTTCTAAAGAAATGAATATATGATTTATATAATGTGGCAAGTATCAAATTGTTTATAACAAAAGTAGATTAAAAAAAATTTTTTATGTGCCTAAAAATGATTGAAATGAAGAAAAGCATCGCTCCAAACGTTTTTTAGGTCATTGAGTAAAGTCTTTTATTCTTCGATCTGGAGAAAAGTATGAAAAACTTTCCAAACGTTTATATAATTTCAGACCTGACACCCCGCGATATATATATATATATATAACTCATGAGACACCAGAATGTCGCGAATTGGAACGAGATTAAGATGTGAGAAAAAGTTTCTTGTTCTCAGAGGGTGATAGTAGAAAAAAAAGAAAAAAGAAAAAAGAAAAGCTCAAGAAACGAGGAAACAAGGGTGAAGTTAACCAAAGATCAGAAGTGACAAGACGAAAATTCCCCCCAAAATTATTCTTTTTCCTACTTCCTCGCCTCCTTCTTTCAGGAATATTAGAGCGATTTTCTTTTCCGCACCCTTAGGGTGGTCTTCTAACATGAAGATATGGGTGGTGATATTTAATTGTTATATTCATGTAGCCGCCTCACCCCACTGGTAATTCTCGTCTGATATGACATTAGTTTCGCACTCGTGAATATAACTTGAATTAATGAACCTATAATTTGGGGCTAAACCCAGCGCGAAAGATAAGACAAGATAAGACGGTGGTTTTTTCCCTTCGAGAATTTAGTCTAGACTCTCTAGCCTTGATACAAACTTGGAGCTGTAATTGGGAGAAGTATTTTAATTCAAATTAATAATTTTTTCTTCCCTCTTATTGTTAGATTGAAAAACAAAAAAAAAAAAAAATGTAATCTCAACGAAAACCTTGAAAATTGATAAAATTCTACGGTTATCATAAGATTTTCAGATAAAATTCGGTGAACCAAAAAAAAAAAAAAGATAAAAAATTGATCAAATTAGAGATAGAATTTTATAAAATTCAATGAAATCATAAAAAAACCATGATTTTTTTGCTTCTCGGTTTACGAATTCGTGTCTAAATCATTTTTCGAGAATATGAATATGATTCTGAACGGTATCTTCGCTTTCTGTGGGGTTTAATTAAATCCCGAAGGTACAGAGAGAGAGAGAGAGAGAGAGAGAGTCTCTTGATTTCATATTTTTGATCAAATATATGTATATTCATACGACCACCGACATTCCGGTGAAACCAATGTGGTTCTATTCCCGGATGATGGCACACATTCCGCATAACTTGTTATTCATTACGTCCTCGCTCATTTTCGTCCACAGATTTCGTACCATTCGTCAAACTGAGATAAACAATTTTCTTCTTCCCATTTTTCTGATTCCATATCTTCAATCGCCTAATGACTTTTTTTCTTACTCCGAAAATTCTCTTGCGATCTTCTCAAATTTTTATCGACCCCTTTTCTCAGATTCTCTGAAAATCTTTACACACGATTCCCTCGTGAAATTATACAGTCAAAATTTGGATTTTTTGCTGATCTATATCTATAAAGGAACAAGTGGCATCAACGCCCAGCCCAAACCCCTTGACCTAGAAACTTGAAATTTGGGCAACATGTTCCCTTCCCTTCGTAAACACCCAATAGGAAGCGATTTTTCGAAATTCGCCCCACAAGGAGAATAAAAGGGGTAAAACATGTTTTCGCGGATTCGCGGATATCTCCTCGGCCCGATGAGATATCGACTTCGTTTTCGCTTCAAACTATTGCTCATTCAAATACCTAGAAAGTAGTTTGAGCGTTTTTTGAAATTCGACTCCTAAGGGAATGAAAAGGTGTGAAACCAATTTTTGAGGCGCGCGCGGCGGAGCCTCTAGTTTGAAATAATTTCTTCTACTGTTCTAATCAGGAAAATTGAATTCGAGATTTTGATTCGATATAGATTTTTGGCTGATTCGTAGCATAAAATGAAATGAAATTTGAAGGAAGAAAAAAAAACTGAAAATTTCGCAGGATATAATTTTCTCAGCTTTATTTTCCACTCGATTAATCAGTCTTCGTTCTTCGTCGCAATTTTTTCTTCATTAATCTTTTTACATCTTTTTAGAATTATTATTGTTTTAAGATACTTTATTTAAGAGAGTTTGAGACTGTGAAGTATAGTCTCGAATCTGTATTTAATAGCAGAAAGGAAAAAAGTTTTCATCGCCAGTTTAACGAATACGAAGGCCGCGTCTTTTTATCCTGACGGTTTTACGCAAAGCTTCTCCGATCTACATATAGTTTTTGTAAAAGCTTTCTTAATATTTCCAGAGGAAATGAGAGAATTCTCGACCTATTTTACAGATACAAAACTGGATCACGATTTTTTTTTTTAATTTCTTGTCTGATAGAATATAAAATATCGTTATTTTTGTAGAAAATAATTTTATGTCACGATCTTCTGGTTATTTTTAATCAAATGTCACCGTATAACTGAAATAACTCTGAGAAGTTAAAAGCGGAGGTCAGTGTGACATCAAAGTGGAGCTGCGATGCGTGTTTTTTCTGAGAAATAAAAAAGAGACTTTTTTCTTCTTTTATTGCTTCTTAATTTTGATCCAGTTTAAAATTTATCTGAATGAAACTCCGACGGTCTGATTATATAATCTCGTCGATAAAAGAAAGAGGTGGAAAAAAAAGAAGAAAAGATCCCTCGTTTCTACTCTGAATGATTTATATTGGATTTACAAGGCGGTTATACGTGCCTTGTCGATATTCAGTTCGTGCTCATCACCTGTGTGCCGGATAAATAATTCAATACCATTCGATAGATAAGAAAAAAAGAAACTCGAGCAATTTCAACCCCTAGGGATTTCTGAGGAAAAAAAAATATATCTTCACCCTCATCTTGATCTTAATTTATTTTTCTTTTTTTTTTGTCAATTCGTTCCTCCTGCGAGGTGGATGGCCGCCTCGTGTGATGGCCACGCGATTCGACGCTAATTGATCAATTAATTGGCGAGCTCTCTCGCGAACACCCATCCGTTAAATTTTAAACGACAGTTTCTCCCGAACGAACGTAGTAGATGGTTTAACCATCGTCTGATACGAACGATCGAGAAATTCAAGTGCAACGTGGGGTGTTTCGTCTTTTCAGAAAGTGAAAAAAAAAAACCAAAAAAAAAAAAGGTTTTTACATCATCGACGTAATTAATAAAAATTTAAGATCCATGATATTGAAATTTTTTTCTTTTTTGGTTCACTTTTTGAGCTGATTTTTTTTTTACGATTCTCTTGAAACAGAAAAAAAAGAGTCAAAAACCGTTGAATTTATTCAAAATATTGACGTTATTTTACAATCTTATACTCAAATCGGTTTTTGAATTGACAATTGATTTCTGTTGTCAGTATAAGTCAATTTTTCTAGTTAAAAATTGATGGTCACTATTGAAAATGAATAAAAAATTTTTCCACAGACCTAAAGATGATTGGGTATAAACCGAGTGACACTGTTGCATCAATGATCTCAGATGCTTATAGCTAGAGGTTGAAATTGTGTGAAAAATTGATCAAAAAGCCTGATAACATTTTATGGGTATACTAGGCGCGCGCCTCAAAAATTGGTTTCATACCTTTTCATTCCCTTAGGAGTCGAATTTCAAAAAACGCTCAAACTACTTTCTAGGTATTTGAATGAGCAATAATTTGAATCGAAAACGAAGTCAATATCTCATCGGGCCGAGGAGATATCCGTGAATCCGCGAAAACATGTTTTACCCCTTTTATTCTCCTTGTGGGGCGAATTTCGAAAAATCGCTTCCTATTGGGTGTTTACGAAGGGAAGGGAACATGTTGCCCAAATTTCAAGTTTCTGGGTCAAGGGGTTTGGGCTGGGCGTTGATGCCACTTGTGCCTTCATAGATATAGATTATTATAAATGTAAAAATGATTCCTTTGGTATATATGTGCTGAAAAAATGTGTGAAAATCAGTTTCCCCTACCTCTTTTAAAATTGTTATTCATGTATAACACTATCTTGAAGAAAGTAGAACAAATAACACATGAATCGTTCCATAATTGATAACGATAATAACCGGAAGTGGGAAACCGCGAGTTGTATAAATAGAAGTTCCCAGTCTGTTCGATATAATCGTGTCCTTATGTAAAGGTTTTCCATTCAATTTGTGTTATACAACTTTTCGTTAGATCGCGATTATCTTTTCGTGTCCGTTCAGCCCCAGCATCTATGAGGTGTGGTATTAGGATGGAGTTGCAGGTGAATTAGGCTCATTCAGAAATTATCACACCGAAGTTTATCGTTCCTGCAACAAAGTTCATTATGCAAGCTCTCTGCTCCCCGACCTCCTGAAATTAATGTAATTACTCTCTAACCTGTTAGCTAGTTTATTTGAGTGATTAGAAGGACCCTTAGAGACTCCGGGCACAATATACGCGTACCTACGATATCTGAAACCTCGTTGCCGGTTCCAGGGTTCTATGGTTCTGCGGTCGAAAGTAATGGCTACAAACTCGTTTAAACTTCGAACCAATTTTAGGGCCGATGGTCAGAACCGGAATTCTAAAACCTAGGCATACGTGACATGTGTGACTCGCTAATTGATATTTGCTACTCGGAGAACCTCCAACTTCAACCTTCCACCATCACACTCTACACATTTTTCGAGTGACCCTCTCAATGAATCAATTAACGAACGAATGAATGAACGACCGCTCTTGTAAAATCAACGGTCAGTCGTTAAAATAAGTGGTTAGTCTCTGAAATGAATGGTCAGTGTCAAAAATTGAATTCTCACGCTTTAAAATTGAGCTTCACTTTTGAAAATGAGTGGACACTTTTTGTAATTGAGTTTCCTTCGTAAAAATTAATGGACAGTTTTCCAAAGTGACTGGTCAGTATTTCAAATTGAGTTTCACTATTCAGAATGAATGGACAGTTTTTAAAATGAATGGTCAATCTTTTGAATTGGGTTTCTCTTTTCAAAATGAATGGTCACGCTTTGGAATTGAATTTCACTCCTCAAAATGAATGGACAGTTTCCCAAAGTGACTGGTCAGTATTTAAAATTGAGTTTCACTATTCAAAATGAATGGTCACTCTTTAAAATTGAGCTTCACTTTCAAAAATAAATGGACAGTTTTTCAAAGTGAATGGTCAATATTTAAAATTGAGTTTCATTCCTCAAAATGAATGGACAGTTTCCCAAAGTGACTGGTCAGTATTTAAAATTGAGTTTCACTATTCAAAATGAATGGTCACTCTTTAAAATTGAGCTTCACTTTCAAAAATAAATGGACAGTTTTTCAAAGTGAATGGTCAATATTTAAAATTGAGTTTCATTCCTCAAAATGAATGGACAGTTTCCCAAAGTGACTGGTCAGTATTTAAAATTGAGTTTCACTATTCAAAATGAATGGTCACTCTTTAAAATTGAGCTTCACTTTCAAAAATGAATGGACAGTTTTCCAAAGTGAATGGTCAATATTTAAAATTGAGTTTCATTCCTCAAAATGAATGGACAGTTTCCCAAAGTGACTGGTCAGTATTTAAAATTGAGTTTCACTATTCAAAATGAATGGTCACTCTTTAAAATTGAGCTTCACTTTCAAAAATAAATGGACAGTTTTTCAAAGTGAATGGTCAATATTTAAAATTGAGTTTCATTCCTCAAAATGAGCAGACAGTTTTCCAAAATAAATGGTCAAACTCTAAAATTGAGTTTCACTATTCGAAATGAATGGACAGTTTTTTAAAATGAATGGTAACTTTTTGAAAATTAGTTTCACTTCAAAATGAATGATTACTTCAAGGTATAAAATGAATGGACAGTCTTAAAAATGAATGGGAGTGCCTCGAGTCCGACCGTCATACGATTTCGACTCTCATGGTTTTCCGTACCAATAAATTCACCAGAAGCTTCACAAAACGAATTAGAAATTTGATTTTGTTCGCGATTTTGATTCGACGACAAAATCGTGACGCGTTATGATACGGTGACGTGAGCGAATGGTTTGAATACGCGATTCCGAGTCCTGCTGAACGTTGAGTGATGAGAATTGGATTGGCACGCGAGCACCCTTCAATGACGTATTATTAATTATTCTAATTACACTCTAGCGCGTTGACAGCTAGCGTCGATTCGCATCGTGGTGTCGTGATTAACGATCCAGCAAATGTCGAGTTGTCCAGTTCCGGCAAAAACCGATAAAGTCAGAAGCTACGTCGGTTTAATCGACCTCCTAGATTTCTTTCCTTCAATTCTCATTACTTTTGGGTACCATTGAACCAGATTACTTTACCTTACCTTTACCTAATTTAATTTAATTACATGCACATTAATTTACAAGTGGAAGTAGCTTCATGCGGTATATATATGCATAGTAAAGTTATTTTCTTTGGATAAAGAAAAGTGAAAAGTTTAATTTTTTTTTTTGGGCGGGGGGTTCACAAACTTTTCACCCTGATTTAGAATTCGGCACTCAATTCCTGCAGTGACCGCGAATCGATGAATAAATAAATAAACGTTATCTCCTTATTGCTTATGCATTAGTCCCAGCTCGTCACAGTCTATACGGTATAATGAGTTGTTTTAAATATTATAATGTGCACAAAAGTACGCGGGGTGGGGGGATTCTTACATAATTAGATAAATTATATAAAATTATATCTCGTTTTTTTTTTGTTTTTTTTTTGTCCCACTGATAGAAGATTGGATAAATTTTATATGATTAGAAAGATTATTTTATACGATTTTGGATACTTGTAGATAGTTTATATATACAAAAAATATGAGTTTGTATCAAATTTTATATGATTTTGTAAAATTTTACAAATTTTGTTGAATTTTTATAAGATCATATAAAATTTGATTCTATTAGATGCCAATTTTGTATATATAAAATCGTACATAAATCCGGTCTAGAATTTTATGTAGAATTCGATCTGATGATTAGAAAACCTTTTTTTTCTTCTCGGTACCATTTAAATATTCAATTATTCTAAATTTGAAGACAAATTCATGTTATTTTAATCCATCTGTGATATATTTTCTTTTTTTTATCCAATTTTTCAAGATCTCTTCCATCGTTATTCGAGTCTAAATTAAATCTCTGTCGTTAATCTCATCCATGAATTAAAGTTTCTTTTTCTTTTTTGTTTTTTCGCCAGGTTTTCCAGTGGCCATATTCAACTTGCGGGGGTAGATCTAAAGAGGTATGTACCGTATCAATTCATCTCATCTATGTATACGAAACAAATTGAGATTCAACTCTCGAGAAAAGTTTATATACCTACTATATATGTATTATTTTATATCTATAGAAGAAAGGAACTCTCGACGCGAAACGATCCAATCCAATTACAGTGAAAAAGAAACGAATGAACAAAAGGTAGAAAAAATAAAATGACAAAAAATTGAACAAAAAAAAAAAAGGAGAAGAAGAAACGTATTCGATACCCGCGGCTCGGGCTCTTGCGTGTCATTTGTATTCGTTATGTTTGATATGTAACAACGCCGTGGGATAAAGCAGGGGTAAATTTTTATTCATGATTTCATTCGAGTCAGGAGTAGTCGGCGAGAGTTTGAATAAAAAAAAAAATACATATAATTTTTATATGAATATAATTGTCAAAAGCGTTCCGGGTCTGCAAATTTGAGTCAAATTTGTATAATTGCTTGTTCTTCTATTCGTTATTGGATTTTCAACGTTACATACAAATATAAATAACTAGAGGCTCCGCCGCGCGCTTCGCGCGCGCCTCAAAAATTGGTTTCACACCTTTTCATTCCCTCAGGAGTCGAATTTAAAAAAACGCTCCAACTACTTTCTAGGTATTTGAATGAGCAATAATTTGAAGCGAAAACGAAGTCGATATCTCGTCGGGCCGAGGAGATATCCGCGAATCCGCGAAAGCATGTTTTACCCCTTTTATTCTCCTTGTGGGGCGAATTTCGAAAAATCGCTTCCTATTGGGTGTTTACGAAGGGAAGGGAACATGTTGCCCAAATTTCAAGTTTCTAGGTCAAGGGGTTTGGGCTGGGCGTTCATGCCACTCGTTCCTTTATAGATATAGATTTTAAATCGCATTGAAAGGATATAAAAAATAAATAAATAAATTAGAACAATAAATATATTTATAATCAGAGTGAAAGGAGACAAAAGTGGAAAAAAAAGAACGCTAGTAGAAATAATAATAGTAAAATAACCATACTGTCACTAGGCGATAAATTATAGTATGACCAGTCCGCGGTCAAGTTTAACGATACTGCTCGTGATGCACGTGTCTTATTACACGATACTCACAATGTATAACTACTGAAAAGTTATGCAATTCCAGTTTTCCACATTCTTTATCAATCGTAATTAATATCAATTTGAATTAAAAAAAGCAACGAAAAAAAAAAAAATTCCGAAACTTCGTTACGTACGAAATTATATCAGACAGGAAGAGAAAATTTTTATTTATTTATTTTTTGCCATTTTTTCGCAATGTCAGAAGGTAATATCGTTTTATTTATCTTATTCAAGATCTGAAGTGAGAATAAAAACGCTAAAACATGTCCAGAAACGTTTTTCGAAATCGAATTCTTGTCATAAAAAAAAAAGTGATCACAATCAATGATCACAAGTACACAAATATGTCGGGACTTACATCCTCATAAATCACAAGAGAATTTTTAAATATAAAAAAATTGCTGCTGACGATGAATTATCCCCAAAGTTCGAACACGGTTGAACGAACGTGGGATAAATTAGTCGCAGTAATTCTATACGACATGTGTGTTGCTTTTTTTGTTCATCAAACTTTTTTAGCCTCATGTCATCCGTGGGAAACGTTCATCAGAATCATTGTTACAATTAATTGTTACTTTATTTCAAAATGAGCCAATGATTATTTTTAAGGTCCGAATATGAATTTTCATATATCTTCAATGGCTTTGCTCCAGAGTCGTGCGGGTATCGTGTTGATGCCAAAAACTTCCGATTCTATTATTATTTGTATCAGAAAGAAAGAAAAAATGTCACCCAGACACCGTACAGATTCGAAAATCGATATAAAAACAAGATGAAAAGAAATCGAATCGAATGAATTGAACTTTTTATTAAATTTAGATTCATAGCACGGTACCAATCAGCGATATCGTATTTCGTAATCGAATCGAAAACTCGTCGAAATAGGATGTCATTCAAGATCCATTGAATAGATGCCCTGATTCTGAAGCTCCGGAAACTTTGATCGCGAAAAGTGGAGAGTACAGCTGTACCGGTTTAAAATCGTGACTGTAATCAATAATTGACGATGATGATTGAAGCACCAAATGAACACATGTGTGCAATTTCGAAAATAGAATTCAGGGTGTATTAGTCAGATTTTCAGCCCTCTTTATTGATAGCTCACAGCTGTTTTGTTTTGGCACGATATCGCATGCTCTTGGTACCAACTCTACACGAAACTGTACGTGTTGTGTGTTTCGTCATGCATTATTGTTATTTTGAGCATTGTTGAAGGTTGCCGGGTACTTCGCTCCCTCGGTGACAAACAGACGTACAAACATCACGATACTACACAACATCAACGCGTTGTCTTGTAATAAGACTATTGTGTTGGGCCTCTGGATTCCTTCATATGTACCAAAATGTGTCGATTATCATGTCAACACGGGCCAAAGAGCTGTTGTCAACTTCCTTCGATCTGGTTGCATGAATTTGATCGAGGAAATCCATTAATTCCTGAGTTTGTGCGGGATTGAGGTTTTTGCAATGGAGAAAAAACAGGTTTTTAAGACCCTATGGTGATTCCGCGATTTTCTTCTTCATACAAGCGTCTCTATACCGTTAATTGTTCAGTGAGAGACGAATGAACAGAAAAAGACGACCTCTTCTTCTTCTTCTTCTTCGATCTTGTCTTTTGCTATTTCTTTATGTCTCTGTTGTATTGTATCGATTTTTTTTTTTTTTTAACGATAATCGGATATACTCAAGACAAATTATAGTAGAAAATCGAAGATATCGGTATAAAAGATATTTTCAGAATTGATAAAATTTATTAAATGTACACGAGATGAACAAAAATTCGTCTTCTTTGGGTACATTTTCAATTTTTTTTTTTTTTTTTGCAGAAGTCAATTTTGTTTGCAAATTTTCTGAAATCTACAGTCTTACAGATTATAATATGAAAAAATGGTCAGGGAAAATTCAAGGAATTTTATGCGGCGACACAAATCGTTGCGGAAAATTTGTACAAATTATGAATGAAAAAGTTTTTCGCCAATATATTGATTCAAAACGGGTCCGAATTTCAGTCAAAAAAAAAAAATAATTTGAATCGGTAAAAGTGAGCGATTTTTCAAAATTCTTTGGTTTCAAAAAAAAAAGGGATGGGGGGGGGGAATTGATAAAAAAAAAATCGTTTCAAAATTTGATAAAGAAAAAGAAGATTTTTTTTTTTTTTTTTTTCTGAAATGAAATTTTTAATCATCCCGAATATGAATGGACTGTGACGTTTATTGTTTTATCGTATAGTAAAACTACTATACTCACACAGTTTCGGTGTCTTTTAAAATCCCAGAATAGAGCTTTTTTTCACATCTGATTTGAAGCTTTCTATGTTCCTTTTTTTTTTTTGTCAACTATTCCTTAACAATCAAACTTATCACACAATTTTCTCGTTTTTTCATTTCATTTGTTTATTTATTTATTTATTACGTCACTGTATATATATAATATATATATATATCCTCTTCTAAACTGGATCCGTAAAATCGAAATCGAAAGAAAAAAAAAAAAAAATTCATCAATCACTTAATAATTATCATTAATAAATCACAACTATCTTCGTTACACATAATTAATATCAATCTGACACATGATAATGAAACACAATCACAATTTACTTTGTCTCACTTAGAAGATAAAAAAAAAGCTTCTCTTTTTTTTACCCCCACCACAACTCGAAGCAAAAAAAAAAAAATTGAAATAAAAAATTATTTTTTTTTTTTTTTTTGGTATCTAAAAATCAATTACTTTTCCTTTTTTACGATTACCAATCATTAAACGATTGTTTCTTATCACCGTTCATCAACGTCCGCTCGGTTGTAGCTAGCGGCGTGGCGGGTCGCCCGCGACTGAGCTCGATCCTCAGGGTGACGCTGGCACCAGCAGCTACAGGCCGTAGTAGAAGAGCTTGCAAGCTCAGTCTATGCGAAAGGGCCGTCCGGCGTCCGGCGCATGACTAGAGGCTATCGGAGAGCTGGAACCGAATCTTGATCGAAAAAAAAATAAAAAAAATCTGTCTTGTCTTCTTCATTTTGAGATTCGATACGGTTAATTTTCCCCTTGAGAATTTTTTTGGAGCGGGGAAAAAAATAAATGACAGGGATAAAGTAGGGACAGAATCTCACCCTTTTTTTTTTCTTTTGTCTTCCCTTCAATCACTTGAGAGAATGAGAAAACTCGCTGCGGGAATTACGAATCTCGGCTTACGTTCGCCTGACGTTTCTTTTTTTTTTTCCAAAAAACAGAGGCTTTCCGACTTTTGTTTTTATTGCTTCTGAGCTTTTTCACACTCAGCACTTGTCACCTAAGCTTTTCTTCGGTTTGTTTCCTGGGCTCAGGTTTTTGTCCGATTATTTATTCCCCGTGATAGAAGAAGTTATACGTTAATCAAATTCACGACTTCCTGTTATAAATGATAATATGGATATGCATATTGATGATCCGAAAGCCGATGTCAATAGCATAAATTATGTTATATAATGATCGTTTTTTATCACACGTGACTGTAATGATGAACGAATTACATAAGAAACGACGAATTTATACGAGATAGAGGTAATTGGGATGTTAATAAGCACAACGAAATTGTTGACAGGATATCAGATCGTAATTAACGTCGCATATAGACGTCTGGGAATTTATTTATTTATTTTTTTTCTCACTATTGCAAAAACTAGTTTTCGTGTCGAGTGTCTATATCGATGAACATTTAACTGCTAAAAAAATGACCTTGGATTTGTACATATAATCCGTTATCCAAAACTCTGCAAACTAGAGAGTAAAATGTGAGCTGAAGTAATTTCTTTTAATTTAGGTGAATTTTTTTTCTCAAATTTGAGACTCAAAATTCAATAAAATTTGACGTCCGTGACCCCAAAAGCCTCCCAATAGTAGCTATCGCGTCGATTATGAATTTTTTCACGATTTCACCGCTCGTATTGAGTCCGCGATCTTGAATTTCGACAATTCGGCTTCAGAATCGTAATCAGTATCCGAAATAACCCGAGGGGTAGAATTTTTCTTTCCAAATCGAACGATTTTCTCAAATTTTTATCGCCATGTGTGACCCGGAATTTTCAATTTCCAAGTTTCTACTTCACATTGGGAATCAGCGATCCCAAGATTTTCAACCAAATCTATTGAAATATAGAATTTTGACACTTTTCGAGACATTTTATCGTACCGTGAAACTTTCGAAACGGACTCAACTTCGCGCCACGCTCTGACGTCACTGTTCAGTACCGCAAACCCGCCATCTAGCGTCGACTGTGGGAACCCGCTCCTCACTTCACGCTCCGTTTATCCCAGTTCTAGCTTTCGATTTGAGGAATCGTTGGGTTCCTTATATAATGAGTATATGTGATTATTCTTTCAAATTAACCTCAAATACTGTTCGTGAGCATGAATTAAAAAAAAAAAAGCAATTGTTTCTTGTTTCTTCATTCTTGTAGACTCAGAGACATTTATATCAATAACGCATTGTAACAATTCACAGAAATATGATCATGCAATAGGTATAATAGGCACTCGTGTCGTGTCTCTTCCTGGTTCATTTAAAGACATATGTACCGTACCGGCTACATACACAATACAGTGGTAATAATTAATGTGCGGAAACGCAGGTGAACGCGCGCCGAGCTGACCTCTATCGCGTCACCTTATCTTCGTTGCGATACGTATATGTATATAGTATATGTATATGTATATTCAAGTCATAGGTACATGTGCATTGCGTACGTACATCGTGCAGGCCTACGATACCTGTGTCCCGGTAATTAACTGTTGGCACGTTTTCTTACCTGCATATTACGTAACTTGGAAAAAAAAAAAAAAGAATTGAAGACGAAGAAGAAGAAGAAAAAAATAGTTACGTCTCATAGATTTTATATTTATTACATCCGCACGATTTTTCTTTTTCCTTTTTTAACTTCCCGTATCTCTGATTTCAGAGAAAATAGGAAGTTATTGTAATCAACCCGAAAATGAAAAGTTGAGTTTTCACTGGATCTCCACGTTTCGAGGTCCGGAGAATCACTTTCGATCATTTTCAGATGGACGTATGTGTGTGTGTGCGTGATCAAATTTTTGTCCGACGATATCTCGAGAACGCGTGGTCGGATTTCGATCAACTTGGTCTCAATCGACGGGGCTTTTCTTAACTTAGAACCGATTAGATTTTGGCTTCGATCGGATTAGTACTTTTTTAACTATTCAAATAACAAAATTCTAAAAAACGCAACAAAAATGACGATATCTTGAGAACGAATCAACGGATTTCAGTGAAATTTGGTACCATATGGTTTTTTTGATCGCTGATCACGAATCTGAAGTCAGTTTTGCAAAATTTTCATTCGGCGTATTCGATATGCTGCAAAAAAACTAAAAACATTTGGATTTGGATGAAACTTGGTACTCGTAGGTTTTTTGGGTCACCGATCACGAATCTGAAGTCAGATTAGCGAAATTCAAAATGGCGAGTCCGATTTGTTGGGAAAAAGACTAAAAACATTCGAAATCTCACGGAAATTTATACTCGAAGGTTTTTTGAACCGCTGATCGAGAATCTGAGGTCAGATTTACAAATTTCAAAATAGCTGAGAACAAAATAAATAACGGGAAGTTCGAAGGCTGGCTTATAGTCAGCCCAAACCCGCTCGTTATCTTATAAATTATCGCTGGGTCGCGATAATTGATAATTAATTTACACATCGATTATCAAAATCCCTCTCAGTGGTTTTTTGGTTTTTTTTTTTACAGTTTCATAATTGACACAGTTTTCAATTTGGATCGTTGGTTCGATTGATTTTTACGACGCCATGCTAAAAAATACACAATTTTGCGAGGGGCTCAATTAAGCTATTCACTCAAACATTTAGCATAAAAGTGATTCGGTGATTTCAAATGATTTCGTACGATTTTATGCATGACTTCGTGCGGATTTAGGAGGGTTTCTCAAATTTCTAATGATTTGGAAGCGATTCGAATCATTACAACCGATTTCCAGTGACTTTCAGTGACCCTGAAGTGCTTCTGAACGATTTCGAAGTGTAATTTGAATTTTTGCAGTTCAGAAATCTGAACGATTTGGATTGACTTTCGACGCTAGGCGCTAGGTTCTTCAACCGCAGCTATGAAAATCAGGCTACTGGTATGGTTCAATTGTTTATTACGTTATGCGAGCCTCAATTTGCTGCGGTACGTGTACCGACCCAGTCTTCCATCGTAATAGCCAATTTACTGCACGCGTTACGTATGTATGAAACTATCGTATCATTATACCCTGAAGGATGAAAATTATGCACAGACGACGCGCCAAGTCGGATTATACAGAAATATAAATCGCCTGATGAAAAGACGATCAGATCGAACTCCAAATCGATGAAAATCTGATGGTTATGATCAAAAATCGATTAAAAAAAAAGAAGGAAAAAAAAGAGATTCTTGGTCACAATTTTCAGTTGATTGATGGAAAATCTTAAATCGTTAGAAATGATCTGAAAATAAATATCTCTGCTCTATGTACTGTGAAATCGCCAAAATTAGCTTTAATAATCGAGTGAAGTGGGGAAAACTAATTTTTGAATAAAAATTGTAAATGATGAAGAAAATATCTCGTAGAATTTTCAATTTGACTAATTCAACGGTCAACTTCACTCGTGGATATGAAAAATTCGTTATTGTTCAAACAATATCCTCTTTTTTCTCTCTCTTTTTTTTTCGTTCATTTCAATCGTTCGATAAAAATGTATGTATCTAGGCCCGTGTCCGAACAGACATTAGCCATTCCCTGTGCGACACATGACAATCCGCGGTCGCAAGCTCTATAGTGTCTCAGTTTCCGTTATTGGTAAAATAGAGCGAATAGAATTGCCAACGTTGGACAGGTCCGAGCGATAAGATGATGTTTTACAACAAAGGATCCGAGGGAAACTCTTCATCGGACTGGTATTAGTCCTGGTTGAGTCGATTTTTATTAAAAAAAGCTTGGAACTTTAAAAAACAAGCGGATTTGGGCTGACTATGAGCCAGCCTTCGAACTTCCCGTTATTTATTTTGTTCTCACCTATTTTGAAATTCGCAAATATGACCTCAGGTTTTTGATCAGCGGTTCAAAAAACCTTCGAGTACAAATTTCCGTAAGATTTCGAATGTTTTTAGTATTTCTCCCAGCAAATCGGACTCGCCATTTTGAATTTCGCTAATCTGACTTCAGATTCGTGATCGGTGACCCAAAAAACCTACGAGTACCAAGTTTCATCCAAATCCGAATGTTTTTAGTTTTTTTGCAGCATATCGAATACGCCGAATGAAAATTTTGCAAAACTGACTTCAGATTCGTGATCAGCGATCGAAAAAACCATATGGTACCAAATTTCATTGAAATCCGTTGATTCGTTCTCAAGATATCGTCATTTTTGTTGCGTTTTTTAGAATTTTGTTATTTGAATAGTTAAAAAAGTACTAATCCGATCGAAGCCAAAATCTAATCGGTTCTAAGTTAAGAAAAGCCCCGTCGATTGAGCCCAAGTTGATCGAAATCCGACCACGCGTTCTCGAGATATCGTGCGGACAAAAATGTGGTCACGCACACACACACACACCTCGAAACGTGAAGATTTAGTGAAAACTCAACTTTTCATTTTCGGGGTGATCACAATAACTTCCTTTTTTCTCTGAAAATAGAGAAACGGGAAGTTAAAAAGAAGATAATCATTTCATTCATGATAACCTAGACAAAAAAAAAACCATAAAAAATTATATCTGAAAAGTTAAAGTTTAAAATTTCTTATTTTTCTCTCTGGTTATATAGCTTTAGAGTTTCGAATCTATCGTGGTATCTCCTCGTCCTATATATTTCTATAAATATAAATAATTCATGTTATACAAGTTTTCGCTCGAGTCAGTAAAGCTAGTTTTTTCTTTTCCGTTTTCTCGGTGAAAATCGACGTCGCCTCGTTGTTCGTACGGGTTATCGCGTAATAAGAACTTTTTTTTCACTCCACTAGATCAAAGACTCCGATGATTATATGAAAGTTTAATTAAAATCCATAGCGAAAATAAGAGCATCGAGGATCCCGGTGGAAACGTCCCTCTTTTGACGTCGAGTCATAAAATTCGTTCCTGCAAGCCTTTGACGAATCCTGGGAATTTATGTACTGCCTAAAAATTCTCGGTGTACAAAAAAGCGACGTTTTGTAAATTACGTGTCGAGTGCATCGCGTCGTGTCGCTGAATTTAATTCGCAATAATTTTTCCAATCAAAATCATCATCGTCGCGTCAATTATTATTTTCAATTTTCAATTATTCAAATTAATAGAGACTCTGATCGATTCGATGAACAATTTGCCTCACAGATCTATTGAAACGCGAATCGACTCTGCCAAGCTCTAATAATATAACACAAAATTAATTAACACCGATGCAGGCTGTAAAATAACACGGAATTCCATCAACTATCTTCCGCACTCTAAGCCGTAGTCATGAGTACCCTCTGGATATCAGCCCTCTTAAAAGTTCCCAAAATTATCTATGGAACCTGAAGCACTCAGACTCGCATCCCACCCCAGGAATATGTGAGGAGGTCTAATTATCTACGCGATAAGAATATCACTTATGGGTCATATTTTATGAGCACAGGGACGACACCGGGGACCAAATATCAACTAAAATGTATTTTTTTATCGTTGGTATCATAGTTTTATCATTTATATATAAAATTTTTTTATAAGTTTCAGATTCTGATAGAACGACAAGGATTGCAAATATTGAAATTCGATTCTCTGATATATTCAGTCATTGAATCGATAAAATTGTAGATTTTTAGCGATATTTTATCTTCGCAATTCATTACAGCGAAAATTTGATTTTTAACAAAGATCCTAATTAGCGGGAAAAAATTGACACGATGAAGGAAACAAAAAAACAAGTTGGATTTTGAATAATGACCAAGAAATTTGGAGAAATTTTAAGCAATTCCGAGGGGTGAACCACTCCGAAAAATGGCGTACACCAGACTTCAAGACTTCAAAGACTTCACGGGACTTCACGGGACTTCACGGGACTTCACGGGACTTCAAGGGACTTCAAGGGACTTCACGGGACTTCAAAGACTTCACGGGACTTCACGGGACTTCAAGGGACTTCAAGGGACTTCACGGGACTTCATGG
Organism: Euura lappo; assembly: GCA_018257835.1. Taxonomy (NCBI): domain Eukaryota; kingdom Metazoa; phylum Arthropoda; class Insecta; order Hymenoptera; family Tenthredinidae; genus Euura; species Euura lappo. Next base: position 95,108 of record JAEUYN010001679.1, read on the forward strand.
GACTTCAGGGAGTTCACGGGACTTCAGGGACTTCATGGGACTTCACGGGACTTCACGGGACTTCACGGGACTTCAAGGGACTTCAAGGGACTTCACGGGACTTCAAAGACTTCACGGGACTTTACGGGACTTCAAGGGACTTCAAGGGACTTCACGGGACTTCATGGGACTTCAGGGAGTTCACGGGACTTCAGGGACTTCATGGGACTTCACGGGACTTCACGGGACTTCAAGGGACTTCAAGGGACTTCACGGGACTTCATGGGACTTCAGGGACTTCACGGGACTTCAGGGACTTCAAGGACTTCATGGGACTTCACGGGACTTCAAGGGACTTCAAGGGACTTCAGGGACTTCATGGGACTTCAGGGACTTCAAGGACTTCATGGGACTTCACGGGACTTCACTTCACGGGACTTCACGGGACTTCATGGGACTTCAGGGACTTCACGGGACTTCAGGGACTTCAAGGACTTCATGGGACTTCACGGGACTTCACGGGACTTCAAGGGACTTCACGGGACTTCAAGGGACTTCAAGGGACTTCACGGGACTTCATGGGACTTCAGGGAGTTCACGGGACTTCAGGGACTTCATGGGACTTCACGGGACTTCACGGGACTTCAAGGGACTTCAAGGGACTTCACGGGACTTCAAGGGACTTCGCGGGACTTCATGGGACTTCAGGGAGTTCACGGGACTTCAGGGACTTCATGGGACTTCACGGGACTTCAAGGACTTCATGGGACTTCACGGGACTTCACGGGACTTCAAGGGACTTCAAGGGACTTCAAGGGACTTCATGGGACTTCATGGGACTTCAGGGACTTGACGGGACTTCAGGGACTTCAAGGACTTCATGTGACTTCACGGGACTTCACGGGACTTCACGGGACTTCATGGGACTTCATGGGACTTCATGGGACTTCAAGGACTTCACGGGACTTCAAGGACTTCACGAGACTTCTGGGACTTCACACACTGTTGTACACCGGACTTCAAGAGTGGTCAACCCCTCGAGCAATTCGGATTTAACGACGTGGTTCAGGCTTATTTCCACTGACCTCAGCCAATTGGCAAAGATTTTGAATCGATTTAGGACCTCAAAGTGATTCTTGAACAGGAAAATAGCCCCTTATCGTAAAACGATTGGAAAATTTCGTCGTCGCTATACTTGAATCTTCTAAATTAAAAAATCCAAAACGTCATCTTTGCGAACTGGATCCATTTTCATCCTACAATAATCCCAAACGTCCTTCGTCCTTTTTTTTCTCTCTCATTTTTCAAGAGAGGAAATATTTGGAACCAGTCCGAAGCTCGTACCGTGAACCATTGAGGCCGGATTTTACGTCAGTGGTCCATTCGAGCTGAGCTTATCTCAAATGTATACCCATAAGATAAGGGGCAGAGATTAAGCCAAGTGCAGCGTTATCGAGCCACCGAAACACAAACAAACCGCATTAAGCGCAGGTGCGGTAATCGATCTAATCCAACCATAATTGTTATCGATCGACGCTATCGGGAGCGCTAAAAGACTTGGCTTTTTTGTTTTCCACGCGAAGCTCACTTCGCTCTGGTTCGCGGACCGAGGGCTTGCAATTTGAAATCGGGGGAAAGATGTCCGACGAAAGGCCGAAAAGTGCGAAGATAAACCGTCTGAGACAGTACCTTGCGTCGTTCGTCGGTGAGACAAAGCGGGAAATTTTCGCGATGAACCAATTTCAAGGAATATTAATCTGAATCCGAAAATTTTCAGCCTCCTTGGGGGGTTTTTCACTCGGAGTTTGTCTCGGGTGGAATTCAAGCAGCAGTGAGACGATAAAAAAATACGTTGACGGAGACCCGACGGAGATCGGGCTCGTAGGTGGAATCTTCAATCTCGGTGGTTGCCTAGGATTGACGATTTTACCCTTCATCTTAAGGAGGTTCGGGTGGATGGGAACCGTCATGGTTACCCTACCCGTCGTTTTTGTAGGATGGACTTGCATAGTTTTCGCCGGACAGACGGTAATTCGGTAATTGAATTTAACCAAAAAAAATTTCACCAAGAGACACTCGAAACCACGAGACCATCTTCAACCCCGAATAAACTCCAGGTTCCTCTCCTGTTACTCGGAAGAATTCTGTGCGGATTTTCCGGCTCGTTTTGCGTGCTCTCGCCGACTTACATAGCCGAAATAGCGGATAAGGATATCCGCGGTTCTCTTCTCTGCATTTTCCAACTCCTGATAAACTTGGGAATCATGTTCGCGTACTCGATGGCGCATTTTACCAGCGAGGAAAAGACCGTGTGGCTCTACAGCGTGATTTGCGCCGTGACCACGGCCCCCGTGGCCCTGGCCATCCTGATGCCCGAGAGTCCGGTCCATCATCTGATGACGGGAAACGAAGACCGAGCCAGAAGCTCGGTCAGATATTTTCGGGGGAGTGATTACGACGGGGTCGAAGCCGAGATCGAGGAGCTCAAGGGTCTCGTTTCGATGAAGAAATCGAATCAAGTGAGTATTTCAGTGTCAAAGGACTCTGCAGTGCCTCAATAATCCTGGAAACATACTCGGAACGGATCAAAGAGGAGCTTTTTTGACTCATGGAACACCTTCCGGCTCCAGGTCACGTTGCGAACGATTCTGAAAGACAAAACGGTTCTGAGGAGCCTCTTCACCTCCTTTGCGCTGATGATGATGCACCAGTTTTCTGGAATAGGTCCATTCGTATTTTACACACTCGCGATATTGAAAGCTGGAGGTTCTTCGGAGTTGAGCTTGACGTGTCAGACCATGATCGTTGGGACCGCGCAGATCGTGGGGAGCGTCGTCGCCGTTATGCTCGTCGACGTCCTGGGGAGGAAGGCTCTGATCATCATATCGAGTTCGTTGATGGGCGTCTTTCTAATATTGCTGGGTGAGCGAGATGTGCGAAAATTATTCCAATTATAGTTCAGTCAAATCAGCAAAAATAGAATAATTCAGTTTTTTCATCATATCTCGACAACCGTTGGTCCTATCGTCGCGGAGGTTATTACAAAAAATGAAGCTTACTAAATTCTCTAGAATAAAGGTTCTACACATTTTTTCCATATCTTTGATAGTTTTTCTCTAATACATCGGTGAATACGTTCATACTTCTCACAAGGTTCTGTGGCGAGAAAGGTGCTCGAGTATAGCTTTTTCATCGTATCTCAACAACCATCGGTCCTATCGTCGCGGAGGTTATTTTAAGAAATAAAGCTTATTAAATTTTCTACAAGAAATGTTCAGTACATTTTTTCCATATCTTCAATAGTTTCTTTGTAATACAGGGCTGAAAGTATCGATATTTGTATTTCCCGCCCCAGGCTGCAGAATTACATACGTATTCACCTGTGTATTAGAGAAAAACTATCAAAGATACGAGAAAAATGTATAGAACCTTTGTTGTGGAGAATTTAGTAAGCTTCATTTTTTATAATTACCTCCACGGTGATAAGATCAACGGTTGTCGAGATATGATCCAAAAACTGAATTCTCGCACCTCAGATTCAAGATCAGAGGTCAGGACTTTTAGTCTTTCCGATACTAGATCGAGATAAAAGTCTCTAGCAATTTATAGATCACAATTTTTGGATTTAATATACTTCTTCGATTGGTCCAGCCTCAATTAATCGCTTCAATGACTCCCTAGGCTGGTTTTCCGGGGTGGATGTAGCGGACCCAGAATTCGCTGACAGTCTCTCATGGATGTCGTTAACTTGGATCACATTATTCTTCGCCTCTTTCAATCTCGGGGTCGGTCCGATGGCCTGGGTTTATATCGGTGAAATTTTACCAATTCAACTCAGAATCGAGGCCGGTGTTACAATAGTTTTTATCAACTGGTTCCTCTCCCTGGCTCTGACCCTGTCATTCGGCGAGATACTCGACGGACTCGGAGGGGCCAACGCGATGTTCTTCTTCGGCTCAATCTCCTGGGCAGGGACTCTGTTCGCCTCGCTTTTCATCAGGGAAACGAAGCTCAAAAGCCTCATGGAACTCCAGACTGTACACGAAAGCTCACAGATGTGAGAAAATGGACGACATTTTTATTTCGAGAATTAATAAATAAATGAAACGCGTGATGAGTCATTTATTCTAGTTTAAAGGGACCAGAACAAATTCTACTCAATTCAAAATTCTATTCAAAATTGATTTTTCAAAAAGTCCATTTTTCGATATCTAATGAACTTCGGATGAGACATCAATGATTTTTCAAGTATGGAGAATTTGTTGAAATCGAGCCTCTGAAAACTGCGATGTCAGGAGTCTGGTAACGATAAGATTCTAATCCCGTCGGGGTTATAAATCTGGCGTTGAAGTTACCTCGCGATAAAGTGGCGTCGTTATGAGAAGAGAGAGACCCTATCTTCCATGCCCGAAAGTAGATTTTTCTTTAATCCGTGTTATTCGAGAAAATTTCAACGATCAGAATATATGTATACGACTAGGGGCTCCGCCGCGCGCTTCGCACGCGCACCCCGGTCGGCGCTTTGCGCCTCAAAAATTGGTTTCACACCTTTTCATTCCCTTAGGAGTCGAATTTCAAAAAACGCTCAAACTACTTTCTAGGTATTTGAATGAGCAATAATTTGAAGCCAAAACGAAGTCAATATCTCATCGGGCCGAGGAGATATCCGTGAATCCGCGAAAACATGTTTTACCCCTTTTATTCTCCTTTTGGGACGAATTTCGAAAAATCGCTTCTTAGCGGGTGTTTAAGAAGGGAAGGGGGGGCGGGCTCAAAATTCCGAACGACTTTGTGCCGAAAGGCCATAATTCCGAATTCAAAAGTACCGAAAGACCATAATTCCGAATTGAAAAGTAACCGAAAAGCATAATTCCGAATTTAAAAGTAACCGAAAGGTCATAATTCCGAATTTAAAAGTACCGAAATGATGTTTTGCACGGTTTTTTCGTGCAAAACTCTTATTTCGGTACTTTTTATTCGGAATCATGCCATTCGGTACTTTAAAATTCGGAATTATGGCCTTTCGGTTACTTTTCAATTCGGAATCATGCCATTCGGTACTTTAAAATTCGGAATTATGGCCTTTCGGTTACTTTTCAATTCGGAATTATGCCATTTGGTACTTTAAAATTCGGAATTATGGCCTTTCGGTTACTTTTCAATTCGGAATTACGCCATTCGGTACTTTTCAATTCGGAATTACGCCATTCGGTACTTTAAAATTCGGAATTATGGCCTTTCGGTTACTTTTCAATTCGGAATTATGCCATTCGGTACTTTTAAATTCGGAATTATGGCCTTTCGGTTACTTTTCAATTCGGAATTATGCCATTCGGTACTTTAAAATTCGGAATTATGGCCTTTCGGTTACTTTTTAATTCGGAATTATGCCATTCGGTACTTTGAAATTCGGAATTATGGCCTTTCGGTTACTTTTCAATTCGGAATTATGCCATTCGGTACTTTAAAATTCGGAATTATGGCCTTCGGTTACTTTTCAATTCGGAATTATGCCATTCGGTACTTTAAAATTCGGAATTATGGCCTTTCGGTTACTTTTCAATTCGGAATTATGCCATTCGGTACTTTAAAATTCGGAATTATGGCCTTTCGGTTACTTTTCAATTCGGAATCATGCCATTCGGTACTTTAAAATTCGGAATTATATCCAGTACTTTTTAAAATTCGGAATTATGGCCTTTCGGTTACTTTTCAATTCGGAATCATGCCATTCAGTACTTTAAAATTCGGAATTATGGCCTTTCGGTTACTTTTAAATTCGGAATCATGCCATTCGGTACTTTAAAATTCGGAATTATGGCCTTTCGGTTACTTTTCAATTCGCAATTATGCCATTCGGTACTTTAAAATTCGGAATTATGGCCTTTCGGTTACTTTTCAATTCGGAATTATGCCATTTGGTACTTTAAAATTCGGAATTATGACCTTTCGGTTACTTTTCAATTCGGAATTATGCCATTCGGTACTTTTCAATTCGGAATTATGCCATTCGGTATACTTTAAAATTCGGAATTATGGCCTTTCGGTTACTTTTCAATTCGGAATTATGCCATTCGGTACTTTAAAATTCGGAATTATGGCCTTTCGGTTACTTTTCAATTCGCAATCATGCCATTCGGTACTTTAAAATTTGGAATTATGGCCTTTCGGTTACTTTTCAATTCGGAATGATGCCATTCGGTACTTTCAAATTCGGAATTATGGCCTTTCGGTTACTTTTCAATTCGCAATCATGCCATTCGGTACTTTAAAGTTTGGAATTATGGCCTTTCGGTTACTTTTCAATTCGGAATCATGCCATTCGGTACTTTTAAATTCGGAATTATGGCTCATATTTTTCAATTGAATTATGCTTATCGTACTTTTAAATTCGGAATTAAGTACTTTCGTTACTTTTCAATTGGAATCATGCCATTCGGTAATTTTAAAATCTGGAATTATGGCCATTCAGTACTTTGAGAATTGAATTATACTACATTTTCAATTCAATTGCTTATTCGGTACTTTAAATTGAAATTATATTCTTTCGTTTGCTTTTCAATTGAATCATATCTGGTACTTTAAAATCTGAATTATGGCCTTCCGGTTACTTCTTCTTTTCAATTCGGAATTATGACCATTCGGTACTTTTAAATTCGGAATTATGGCCATTCAGTACTTTGAAATTCGGAATTATGGCCTTTCGGTTACTTTTCAATTCGGAATCATGCCATTCGGTACTTTAAAATTCGGAATTATGGCCTTTCGGTTACTTTTCAATTCGGAATTATGCCATTCGGTACTTTAAAATTCGGAATTATGACCTTTCGGCGCAAAATCGTTCGGGATTTTGAACCCGCCTCCTTTATAGATATAGATTTAAGATTTATATCTAAACGAGGAATAATTTGATTATATGTTTGAGAATATTATATTCGCTCCTCGAAAATCTTCTGGCCATCTTCCAAAAAGATGATAATCGTTGGGGGTCTCTGTATTCTGTTACCCGAAGGGAGGTCGCTTTCTGACATATTGCCTAACAGCTGAATGTCGCTTTACACTCGTTGGCTAAATATAACGAGGCCTATCGAGTTTGTGTGGATCAAGATTCCACTTTACATCCGATATCGGAATCATGCAGCTAAGCCCAACGTTCACGGCTATCAGCAGGAGAAAAAGAGGAAACTTCGGTTTTCACTAGATTTCCTCATTTTTGGGTCATCCACGTCTGCGATCAATTTTTTAATCCGACTATATCTCGAGAACTAAGAACCGAAATGGTCCAATTTTGGCGAGAATCAACGGATGTGAATTGAATTTGGTCCTTTGATCATGAATCTGAAGTCAGATTTGCAATATTCAAAATTTCAGGATCGAAAAATCAAAAAAATGTTCCCATTTTCATTCAAATAGTCATTTAAAGGTTTTTTGGGGTCGCCTCAGCAGACTTGGAACAAGTCTTCAAATTACCGAAAATTTCAATTGAACGACAGCATTTTTTTAGCGAGAAGAAAAAGGCTGGCACTTCGCAGCCTGAATCAGCTTCTTTCAGAGGCACAAGAGTCAGTTTTATACATGGTCTTGAAAGTTCATTTCAAGTCACATTATTCATGCCGGGATGAACCCTGGGACTGGTAACGTTCCCGTATCGAATTTTATAGTCAAATTTGCTGCAGGGAGTATATATACCCGAATCGACCTCATGTTTTCTTCTTCATTGGCGTGAGAAGGAAAAATTTTGTTTTTCTTCGACTCTGCTCTCTTCTCCCTTTCCTCAGTTTTCTTTTTTTATTCCTATTTTCTGCTTCATAGTAAATTTATTATAGTTCGCATAAAGATCGCCGCGCCAGCGACTTTGCGACTTGAAAAATAGTTTCTTCTTCTTCTTCTTTTTCTTCTTTTCTTTATCTTTTTCGGATGTCGAAGGATAACTGTAACAGTTTTGTAGAAGAAAAAAAAGAACAAAATAAAAGATAATCAGACTTTTCATTCAGTTTGTCATTGGTTTTATTTCTTGTTTCCAAATTAGAATGGAGATGAAAAAAAAACGGAAAAGCTGCGAGTTTAACATCCATGGGTAGCGAAAAGTTGTATAGCTCGCGAGCTTTTTCTTCAAATCCATAAATTCTTTTCACGTTTCCATTTGTTAACACCGAAAGCGCGAAACGCGTTACGGCGGTGTGAGAGTAAGCGAAAGAATCTTCAAAAGGATTTTGTTGTTTAGCCCACTAGCTGGGAGAATAAAGAAACAAAGAAACAAGAGTAAAAAAAGCACAACCCACGATATTCGAGGCACGAACTCCGATAAATTCTGACATCTGTAAAAGCCTGGACAAAAAAAAACTCTTTCGAGATGAAGCACGACGCAATCGATCAAAAAGTCAGGGATTTACTTCCTTCCAACGGACGAAAGCCGATTGTGAAGATGAAAAAAAACTAATTTTAAGCATCGAAATCTAGGATTTGGAGACAATTTTACGAAATTTGACGAACGCGTGACATCTGTACATTTTTTTTTTTTTTTTGTTGATTTGAACGGATGAAAAGATTAGCTTTCGGGATTAGGCGGAGCCCTGATTGTGCATGAGAGCCTCCGGCGTGACCTCTGAGGGACGCGGACCCCTGGTATTGAGGGACGGAGTGGAGTTTCGGACCGCGAGCCCGGATCAAACCCCAGATACAGATGAAATCGTGATCCTTTGATCCGCAGTGAATGTTTGTGTGGCCACTTGCCTTGGGCATATATCCCTTTATCGATTCCTCCATTCTCACTGTTCACGTCTTGATCTGACGGTTCTCGGAGGCTACGATATGACAGGGATTTATGGGAGACACTGCGATACGACGGTATACAAATTAATATGTCATGTCATGGAGAGTCCTGTCAAATTGGCTAAAATTGTTAAATTGATTGATAAAGATCTATGAATTGGTAGAGACCTTCATCTTGACCCAATATCGAAAGGACTTAAAAGTCTTGACCTCTAACTGGACGCCTCGATACGCAATCTTGAATCGAAGGTGCGAGAATTCAGTTTTTTCATCATATCTCGACATCCGTTGATCCCATCGTCACGGAGATTATTATAAAAAATGAAGCTTACTAAATTCTCTACAATAAAGGTTCGATACATTTTTTCCATATCTTTGATAGTTTTTCTCTGATTGAGCGGTGAATACGTTCATAATTCTCACAAGGTTTTATGCCGAGAAAGGTGCTCAAGTTTAATTTTTTCATCGTATCTCAACAACCATCGGTCCTATCGTCGCGGAGGTTATTATAAGAAATAAAGCTTATTAAATTTTCTACAAGAAATGTTCAGTACATTTTTTCCATATCTTCAATAGTTTCTTTGTAATACAGGGCTGAATGTATCGATATTTGTATTTCCCGTCCCAGGCTGCAGAATTACGTACGTATTCACTTGTGTATTAGAGAAAAACTATCAAAGATACGAGAAAAATGTATTCAACCTTTGTTGTAGAGAATTTAGTAAGCTTCATTTTTTATAATCACCTCCGCGACGATGAGATAAACGGTTGTCGAGATATGATGAAAAAACTGAATTCTCCCATTAATTTTTCCATTCGCTATGTTTGATCTAATTTCCACTGGACTGTAATTAACAGTCTGAAGTTGGCTAGAATCGAGAAATGAGCTTCCAGACAGTTGTATCGATTCAGAAAACGGTCTGAAAGCTTGTTTCATTCGAAAAACATAAGAAATCAGAAGAAATCGTTCTATTGACTTCTCTATGATTTTCTCTAGCACTTTTCGCTGGTTTCAAATATGACGATCATTCCCTGATTCTCTTGACATTGACGTCGACCCCGATAATCAAACCATTGTACTTCCATCATATACGAGAATATTCGATTCAAATAAAACTTTCCAAACAAAATTCATCATCCCTGACGGATGTCGAAGTCACTGAGATTGAAATTTCATTTCATATTTTCATTGCCGCAGTTTTATGAATTTAGACACGTGTCAATATGCATAATTTCGCAGAGTTGTACACGAAATTTATAGATTCGACATTTCCAAATTCACCACGTCCGCGAAGAAATAAAAATTGAACCTTTCTTCGATTCTGTCCTACTCTGCATTTCTGTGTATAACAAGAAAACGCCGACGCAAGCAATTCGAGAATATAAACGGTAGCAGAAAAAAGAGTAAGATAAAAAATTGATAAAAATATCGCGGAGAAGAGGGAAAAAAAGTGATGCGGTTAAAAGATACACGCGTACCCCAGAGCTACTCTGATTACAGGCGCAATTATATTATCAAGCTAATCACGGGCTGCGTTATGTAGTTAAGAAAGTTACTCGGATGTACGAAATACGATGATTTTTCTTCTTCTAGAGAGCTTTTAATTATCGGGCAAACAATTTTCACCTCGCCAATTACCTTCTTCCGGATCCGGAATCAGCCGGATATTCTGAAACAGAGAAAAGATGAAGTCAATGTCCAGGCGACTTTATTACTCCTCCTAGATTTTTTTCTGGATTTTGGTCCAGCTCAAGAAAGAATAGAGTAAGTGGCAAGATTTCCTCTCACGTATAATTTTATATTATTTATTCTTGCGATAAGCCCCTCAAACTTTTGTCTGAGCTGTTTGACATCTTTCACACATAAATGAATATACGTTATACAGTATACAGTCTGAAGTTGGCTGGGATCGACAAACATGAGCTTTCAAAAAACAAAAACAAAAAAACTGCGATAAGGGAACTGTGAATTTTCATTTCTAATACAAAAATGCCTCAGAAGACTTCAAAATGTTCAAATTCAATTTTGATAGAAAAAATTATTATATTGTTTCCTAATAATATGCAACCAGGGTCTCAGTTCCTCTGCTATATACAAATTTAACATACGCGGTTTAAAATACCCATGTGCCTCTTCATTATTTTTATAACTCTGAAAGTATCTTTCGTTTTTTGTACTATATTTAAACTCACTGCGAACACCTCGGTTTTTTTGTCTTTCGTTTTTTCAAAATGAAGCGAATCTTTCATCGCCTCTTATACACACGGCACATACATTAATTTTTTCTTAATGCGCGTTACTGTGCGTTTTTCTTTTTTTTTTTTCGTTTTGTTTAATACCCACTTCAAATGCGATGAGATGAGATCTATTTACAGTCAGCTATAACCAACACGTATATATCAACACCTACTCAAAAATGAATGAGAGCTAAAATAAATTACTCTCTTAATAAAATACGAGCATCATTAATAGATATTTACCTGGCAAGTTTATACTTCGCGGTTCGTTCGCTTTGCCTTGGGCTCGCCAGGCACGCCAATGACTCGTACTTAAAACATAACCTCACCGAGAAACAGTTGATATTTACAAACTACAGATGATAACTGTCGTAAAAAGACTTTTTAAAGCAGTCAATTTACCATAAAGAATCTATTTAAAGCAGTTAGTTGCAATAAAAAAAACTGTTCAAGGCAGTTAATTACCACAAAAAGTCTTTTGAAAGCAGCTAATTGACATGAAAAGTGTTCCTATAGCAGTTGATTTCTATACAGAACCTTTTCAAGGCAGTTAATTGCAATAAAGAATCTTTATGAGGCAGTTAATTACTATAAAAAGTCTTTTCAAGGCAGTGAATTACCACAAAAAGTCTTTTCAAGGCAGTTAATTGCCATAAAAAGTCTTTTCAAGGCAGTGAATTGCCATAAAAAGTCTTTTCAAGGCAGTTAATCGCCATAAAAAGTCTTTTCAAGGCAGTTAATCGCCATAATCCAAAGTCTTTTCAAGGCAGTTAATTGCCATAAAAAGTCTCTTCGATGCAGTTACTTACCATAAAAAGTCTTTTCAAGGCAGTTAATTGCCATAAAAAGTCTTTTCAAGGCAGTTAATCGCCATAAAAAGTCTTTTCAAGGCAGTTAATTTCCATAAAAAGTCTTTTCAAGGCAGTTAATTGCCATAAAAAGTCTTTTCAAGGCAGTTAATCGCCATAAAAAGTCTTTTCAAGGCAGTGAATTGCCATAAAAAGTCTTTTCAAGGCAGTGAATTGCCATAAAAAGTCTTTTCAAGGCAGTTAATCGCCATAAAAAGTCTTTTCAAGGCAGTTAATTACCATAAAAAGTCTCTTCGATGCAGTTACTTACCATAAAAAGTCTTTTCAAGGCAGTTAATCGCCATAAAAAGTCTTTTCAAGGCAGTGAATTGCCATAAAAAGTCTTTCGCTGGCAGTGAATTGCCATAAAGTCTTTTTCACAGAAGTTAATCGCCATAAAAAGTCTTTTCAGCAGTGAATTGCCATAAAAAGTCTTTTCGCGTAGTGAATTGCCATAAAAAGTCTTTTTCATAAGTATTAATCACAAAAATTCTTCAAGGCAGTTAATTGCCATAAAAGTCTTTTCAGCGCAGGAATTGCCATAAAAGTCTTTTCAAGGCAGTTAATCGCCATAAAGTCTTTTTCAAGGGCAGTTAACTGCCATGCAATCCAAAGTCTTTTCATGCAGTTAATTGCCATAAAAAGTCTCTTCGATGCAGTTACTTACCATAAAAGTCTTTTCAAGGCAGTTAATTGCCATAAAAAGTCTTTTCAAGGCAGTTAATCGCCATAAAAAGTCTTTTCAAGGCAGTTAATTACCATAAAAAGTCTCTTCGATGCAGTTACTTACCATAAAAAGTCTTTTCAAGGCAGTTAATCGCCATAAAAAGTCTTTTCAAGGCAGTGAATTGCCATAAAAAGTCTTTTCAAGGCAGTGAATTGCCATAAAAAGTCTTTTCAAGGCAGTGAATTGCCATAAAAAGTCTTTTCAAGGCAGTTAATCGCCATAAAAAGTCTTTTCAAGGCAGTTAATTACCATAAAAAGTCTCTTCGATGCAGTTACTTACCATAAAAAGTCTTTTCAAGGCAGTTAATCGCCATAAAAAGTCTTTTCAAGGCAGTGAATTGCCATAAAAGTCTTTTCGGCAGTGACCGCCATAAAAAGTCTTTTCAAGGCAGTGAATTGCCATAAAAAGTCTTTTCAAGGCAGTGAATTGCCATAAAAAGTCTTTTCAAGGCAGTTAATCGCCATAAAAAGTCTTTTCAAGGCAGTTAATCGCCATAAAAAGTCTTTTCAAGGCAGTGAATTGCCATAAAAAGTCTTTTCAAGGCAGTTAATTGCCATAAAAAGTCTTTTCAAGGCAGCTAATTGCCATAAAAAGTCTTTTCAAGGCAGTTAACTACTGTAAAAAGACTTTTTAGAGGCAGTGCTAAAGTGAGCTGTACAAAGTGTGACTTTGTGTATCGGAAACAGTCGTAAAAAGTGACTTTTTGGTGCCTGCAGTGCCAAAAGAACCTAATTTTCCACCTTGTCCTTTATCATCTCGTCCTTCATCGGCTTTTATCTTTGCTTTTAACAAAAATTGTTATCAGGGATAAATTGTAAAACTGAGCAGAAAAGTTCTCTATGCTTGAGAGGTTTTAAACTGGTTTTACGAAGGTGACGGCGGAGGCCCCAAGGCGACGTTAATAAAATAGAATATGTATTTATTTCTCGCCGCAATGAGGGTGGTAAAATCTTCCACGGAATAGTGCTTCGGGGTGTGGAAACTAAACTTCGGAAATGGTTCAGAACTTATGTATGAGCTACACGGAGTAGTTTAATCCTCGGCGAATCCCACTGCAGTAGCTGCAACTGCAACTGCAACGCCCGGTTTCTTCGATTAAAGATGCATCAGTTGCATCGAAAGACTCGCAACAGCTTTATCACTCATAAAGTCTCTCGGTACATTCATACGTAAGTAGCTACTTCACGTCATGGTAGAATCTCGATTGGAATATTTAAGTCGAGCTTTAACGAGCCCCGAGGAGGAGGAGGAGGTTAATTATCACTCAAGTCAAAGTATATCAAGATATATATAGATCCAATAGCGAAGGTCTATAAATTAATAGAGACCTTCATCTTGACCTAGTTTTGGAAGGACTGAAAGCTCTGACCTCTAATTAGACGGCTTGATCCACTGTCTTCAATGTATGGTGCGAGAATTCAGTTTTTTCATCATATCTCGACAACCGTTGATCCTATCGTCGCGAAGGTTATTATAAAAAATGAAGCTTACTAAATTCTCTACAATAAAGGTTCGATACATTTTTTCCATATCTTTGATAGTTTTTCTCGAATACGTTCATAATTCTCACAAGGTTCTGTGGCGAGAAAGGTGCTCGAGTTTAGTTTTTTTATCGTATCTCAACAACCATTGGCCCTATCGTCGCGGAGGTTATTATAAAAACTGAGGCTGATTAAATTTTCTACAAGAAACGTTCAATACATTTTTTCCATATCTTCAATAGTTTCTGTGTAATACAGGGCTGAATGTATCGATATTTATATTTCCCGTCCCAGGCTGCAGAATTACGTACGTATTCACCTGTGTATTAGCGAAAAACTATCAAAGATACGAGAAAAATGTATTCAACCTTTGTTGTAGAAAATTTAGTGAGCTCCATTTTTTATAATCACCTCCGTGACGATGGAATCAACGGTTGTCGAGATATGATGAAAAAACTGGACCCTCGCATCTCAGATGCAAGATCGCGGCTCAACCCGGCCAGTTAGAGGTCTCTATCAATTCATATACGTTTACTGATGAATTTTTCCATTTTTGCCAATTTGACTCGACTATATTCCAAGCTTCCACAGAGAGTGGAAGATAAGAGCTTTAAAGCGCGTGATGTGACGTTGAATTCGTCAGTTTGTATAACGACGTGTAGAATTGCACCGTGGTTCTATAGCTTGAAGCGCAAGCTCAGTTTACCTACTGCTCGGCCAGCCAACTCTCAGAGCAACAGAATTGCACCGCGGGAGGGTGATCTTGAAATGTTTTGGACGCGTTGCAAGCTTATTATTAGCGACACGACGCGACTCGACGCCGCTACGCGGCTACCGTCTCCGCCCATTGTGGCTCAAAGCTTCTTCTCTCTCTTCACTCCAGGGCGAGAACTATCCTGAGGACGTAACAACAATCGTGAGTAAAGCTTTATCGCACCATGAAGACGAAGACTCTGGGAAAACTGCAGTTGAAGCTGTCTGATACACGTGTATCTATTTACAGAAACATCGCCTCCAAGTGAAAGAGAGACTCTCGCACTTTTGTTGTAGCCACTTTCTCACGTTTTCTTCTTTCTTGATTTTTTCCTAATGATCGTCGTCGGATTGGGAAAGCAATGTTTAAAAAAAAGTGGTGAATACTCTCGAAATCAGTCGGAAAATGATCAGCGATCTCGATTTTCGCATTCGAATCACAAATTCATATCAGAATCACGTGTTAAGGAAAAAAAATCCGCAAAACTATCCCCGATTTTGATCAGAATTCACGTTTTGGTATTTTTTTTGTTCAATCGCAATGAATGCAAGGCAGAAGTCTTAGACCAGAAAATCGATCATATTTGCTGGTTTTGTTTCATTTTTCATCCATTCATGGCACCATTCTTAATCGTCGATCTACAAAAGTCGTCCAAATGTACGGAAATAAAGCTTCCCCACACAGCACGTTATATTTCAGAAATGTTTCGGAAATGTTTCAACGTTTCAGATTGCTAACATAACTTGGAAATATTTCTGAAATATATCTGAAAGATGTCAATTGCAATGTAACATTGCCGATGTGTCTGGAATATCCCTGAAATATGTCAATTGCAATGTAACATTCACAATATAACTGGAATATCGCAGACACATGTCGGTTGATACATAACATTTCAGAATTTTTGCAATATTCCAGAAACATTTCGTATGAAACATTACAATTTTAATATTTCTGAAATCTTCCGAAAATATGTCGATTGAAACACAACATTTCAGAACTTTAGAAATATTTCAGAAACATCTCGTATGAAACATTACAATTTCAATATTTCTGAAATCTTTCGAAAATGTGTCCATTGAAACACAACATTTAAGAACTTGAGCAATATTTCAGGAACATTTCGTATGGAATATAACAATTGCAATATTTCTGGGATGTTTCGGAAATATGTCGATTGAAACACAACATTTAAGAATTTTAGCAATATTTCAGAAACATTTCGTATAAAACATTACAATTTCAATATTTATGAAATGTTCCGAAATGTTGTCCATTGTTGTCCATTGAAACACAACATTCAAGAATTTTAGCAATATTTCAGAAACATTTCGTATGAAATTTAACATTTTCAATATTTCTGGAATGTTCCAGAAATATGTCGATTGAAACACAACATTTAAGAATTTCTGCAATATTTCAGAAACATTCCGTGTGAAATATAACATTTTCAATATTTCTGAAATGTTCCGGTAATAAATATTATTATAATATTAGTCTGCGGGCTTGCCGCTAGAGGCAAAAGCGGCGCTACATACTCCCGCCAGATTCTCGCAAGTAAAAACGCACCAGTCATAATACAGTTACCGGCGTTAGACGCGTGCTGCCACGCTCATTGGACGTGCTTGTTCTTGAGCGCGACTTATGCAGCATTTTTTATTCATGCTTTTAATGTTACCGCCGAATTAACGGCAACGATAAAATTAATAATTGTCGCTATTTACCAGAGGAAAAGCAATGGATACGAAAAATATAAATATGTCGGAAATATTTCAGAGATATGTCAGAAATATGTCAGGAATATGTCAGGAATATTACAGAAATATGTCAGGAATACTTCAGAAATATGCCAAAAATATTTCAGAAATATGTCTGAGACATTTCAGCATGCGCCAATATAAATATCGATGAAATGTTTCTGGTATACTACTGAAATATATCTAGACATATTTCAAAAAGATTTCGGAAACATTACTGGAATATATCTGATATATGACGGAAATATGGCAGAAACATGTCAGAAACGTTTCGTTAGATATATTCGCGGACATTAACATGTTTCTGAAATATTTCAGAAATCTTGCAATGAAATATTTCATATTTCAAATGAAGCCTTCCTGGAACATTTCTGAAATATAATGTGCTGTGTGGGTCACGTTTGACACCTTGAATCGTGTGCAAAAGTGCGCTTTTTTCACCGTCTGTTACAACCAGGCCAACCAGCTGACTGCAAAATTGACTGAATCCTGTTCTGCGTCGATTGATTCAAAGAAACTCAAAATATCAATCGTTTCGTTCCAATCGAATAATTTTGGGGCATTTTTCGTCCCAGTTTTTGTACCGCCATTTCGAATTTTACGATTCTGGTATCAAATCCGAAATCAGAAACCCAAAAGACCCTAGAATCTTAATTTTTACGTGTGTCGGGTCTTTTTTAGGGTTTGGACCACATTTTTTACCATCTGTTCCATCGGATGAGCCTCTTGGGAAATTTGTAGCACTCGCCTTCGGCTCGTGAGTCAATCACACTTTTCTCGTACGAACGAAGCTCGCCTTCGGCTCGCGCCGCAAACTTCACACTCGTGCAGATATCGACTTCTTTCCGCACTCGCCACTCAAAATCTACTATCTCCACCCCTTCAGACGTAATCAGACGCATCCATTGGTGTTTCATTCCCATATCGGATAATTTTCGGGTATCCATTGTCACAGTTTTTTTGATCGCAATTTAAAAAATTGCAATAATTTTAGCATCAGATTCGATTACAGAGCCCCGAATAACCCTTGGATACGAATATCGGTCACATTTCTGGACGTCGCCTCGGTATAGCCGCTATTCGAGGTAGTTGACAAAGTTATTTGATAATATTACCGAGAGCATCGGGGGAGGATCAAAGTGTTGGTATATGGAATTAACATAGATTAACCCGTTCGAACCAGGCTTATCGGATTTCGGTGTTCGCCAGTCAAGGTCGTTTGGACCATTAGGTTCGTATCATTAGCTGCGATTTCTCACGTTTCGATATACTTGCGTGATTCCTCAGGATTACGATCGGGCCGACCTAACTTCGTCCCATCATTTCTTACGCCGAAACTACGCAACAAGAATCCTCGATCACTGTTTTACTCATATCGTACCGGTATCAATCACAATCTGCACACCCTCGGACATTACCCAGAACTTTGGGCGTATATTTCGGACTCACAGACGGTGGTGAGCGAATTTTTAACGAATTGAATTCACAAAGCTGCATTTTTAATGAATTCCTCATTTTATTTCTGCCATTCGACTCGCTCGTAATTTTTTAAAAAATTGAAAAATCGCATCAATCAGTGATGAGAAAAACTTCGGTTTGATCACCTGACGTTTTTTTTTGGTTTCGGGAGTCGCGAGGTTTCGGGTTTAATTGGATCGCACTAATTCGTACCGGGTTTAACAGTTGTACCGTCTTATCACGTCCGTGTCTAATTATCTTTAATCGTATAATCGTTTCGCGACTGAGTGAGGTATAGGGGAGGCTTCGGTTAATATATCGACTTTACGACGGAGGTAGGAATACTCGCGTAGGTATACCAAGTTTAACAGTAGACTAGAAACTTTGGTGAAACTTCGATTACGGCCCCCGTTATCTTAGACTCGTTATACCCAGAATTGCTTCTGCTCCCCCTATGTCTTCGGAATTCCTTCGTCGTGTATAATTATTTTGACTATCTCACGTTTATCTATCACGACGTGATATAACATCATCCACGCAGAAATTGACTTTCAAACTTCCAAATGGGGAAAACTACCTAGAGCCCTTCTAGAGCCCCACCAGAAACGTCGAGATTCTTCCTAATCGGGGCCTGGAAGGGTCCCGGATAGTTTTCCCCGATTGCGAGTCAATTTCTACACGGGGTGCGTCTATCATCAGCCAGAATAAGTAAAAGAGCCGCAGTATCCGGATCCCTGACACGGATATTGAATTCGTATAATTTGTAGCGACGAGTTAGAGATCCCATGTAGAAATTGACTTTCAAGCTTCCAAATGGGGAAAACTATCCAGAGCCCGTCTAGAGCCCCACCAGAAACGTCGAGATTCTTCCTGATCGGGGCCTGGAAGGGTCCCGGATAGTGTTCCCCGATTGCGAGTCAATTTCTACACGGGGTGCGTCTATCATCAGCCAGAATAAGTAAAAGAGCCGCAGTATCCGGATCCCCGACACGGATATTGAATTCGTATTATTTGTAGCGACGAGTTAGAGATCCCATGTAGAAATTGACTTTCAAGCTTCCAAATGGGGAAAACTATCCAGAGCCCGTCTAGAGCCCCACCAGAAACGTCGAGATTCTTCCTGATCGGGGCCTGGAAGGGTCCCGGATAGTGTTCCCCGGTGCAGTCAATTTCTACACGGGGCTCAAATCTATCATCCAGCCAGAATAGGTAAAGAGCCGCAGTATCCGGATCCCCGACACGGATATTGAATTCGTATAATTTGTAGCGACGAGTTAGAGATCCCATGTAGAAACTGACTCTCAAGCTTCCAAATGGGGAAAACTATCCAGAGCCCGTCTAGAGCCCCACCAGAAACGTCGAGATTCTTCCTAATCGGGGCCTGGAAGGGTCGCGGATAGTTTTCCCCGATTGGAAGTAAATTTCTACATGGGGTGCGTCTATCATCAGCCAGAATAAGTAAAAGAGCCGTAGTATCCGGATCCCTGACACGGATATTGAATTCGTATAATTTGTAGCGAGGAGTTAGAGATCCCATGTAGAAACTGACTCTCAAGCTTCCAAATAGGGAAAACTATCCGGAGCCCGTCTAGAGCCCCACCAGAAACGTCGAGATTCTTCCTAATCGGGGCCTGGAAGGGTCCCGGATAGTTTTCCCCGATTGGAAGTAAATTTCTACATGGGGTGCGTCTATCATCAGCCAGAATAAGTAAAAGAGCCGCAGTATCCGGATCCCTGACACGGATATTGAATTCGTATAATTTGTAGCGACGAGTTAGAGATCCCATGTAGAAAATGACTTTCAAGCTTCCAAATGGGGAAAACTATCCAGAGCCCGTCTAGAGCCCCACCAGAAACGTCGAGATTCTTCCTGATCGGGGCCTGGAAGGGTCCCAGATAGTTTTCCCCGATTGCGAGTTGATTTCTACCTGGGGACAAATGCTGAATTTTATCCACTATCAGAATCGGTCCACACATAAAATTTCGATTATGATTCTGCTGCAACCAGAGCGTCGAAGTTTGCATTGCGAACAGTGCTGCAACAATATGGGGGAAATTTGTTTGTGAACGAGTACATAAACGGCGTAGGACTTGATGTAATTGATAATATTCCATGTGGTGCAGAACCCCGGAGGGGGTTTCCTGCGGTAACTTTGATAAACTTGGAGTATCATGCGCAGAATATCACGGGGGCAGCACAATAACTGCATAGATTAGTTTCCTAGAACGTCGATATTACGATCTAAGCACGAGTTTGTACGAAGAAAAGATTTTTCCCTTTTGTTGTCTCATGCACACAATTGAAATGGGAAGATAAAGTTTGTTGGAAAATGATAAAAGTTCAAGATTCGATCATTGTTTTCGACGAGGAGGAAAACGGGATGATGGAGGCGCCGGGAAGACCGCTGCTGTCTGATATCTGCTACCCTTGTCAGGTTAACCTTCGTACAGAACAAGATTACAACACGAGTGAACAAGACTTCTCTGATTGTACCGGGAATAAAGACATTGTCCACAATTTACAAGACCCTCTTTAATTTTGTATGGTTCACTTTTTCTACTTTCTTTCAGACTCGCGGCATACCACACAAACTTTTTTCGTTAACAATCTGCAGACTGATTTCGAATATCCAAAAATTGGGCCCATAAAATCCCTGAAATTCATTTGATTTTCATAAAAATTGATGTGCCACGGTTTTTTGGGTCTCGACCATCTCGAATCAAAGATGTTCGAATTCAGTTTTTGCATCATATCTTGACAACCATTGATCCTATCGTCATAGAGGTTATTATGAAAAATAAAGCTTACTAAATTCTCCACAACAAAGGTTCAGTACATTTTTCTCGTATATTCGATAGTTTTTTTCCAATACACAGGTGAATACGTATGTAATTCTGCAGCCTGGGGCGGGAAATACAAATATCGATACATTCAGCCCTGTATTACACAGAAACTATTGAAGATATGGAAAAAAGGTACCGAACGTTTCAAGTAGAAAATTTAATCAGCTGTATTTTTTATACTAACCTCCGCGACGATAGGACCGATGGTTGTTGAGATACGATGAAAAAACTAAACTCGAGCACCTTTCTCGGCATAAAACCTTGTGAGAATTATGAACGTATTCACCGATGTAGAGAAAAACTATCAAAGATATGGAAAAAATATATCGAACCTTTATTGTAGAGAATTTAGTAAGCTTCATTTTTTATAATAACCTCCGTGACGATAGGATCAACGGTTGTCGACATATGGTGAAAAAACTAAATTCTCGCACCTTAGATCCAAGATCGTGGATCTAGCCGGCCAGTTTAGAGGTCAGGACTTTGAGTCCTTTCGATACTAGGTGAAGATAAAAAGTCTCTATTAATTTATACATGTTTAATAATTAATTTTTCCATTCTTGCTAATTTGAATAATGAAACAAACGTGTCTGTTTGCCCATTGTCAAACAATTTATTGTACTATCCTATATTTCGAACAATGTCTCAGACACCGTTTCAGAGGCCATAATACATGTACAGTTCGTGGTGTAGGGACTAAGTAGCTTTGATTAACGATTCGGATACGGATGTGGATTCTCCTCGGAGGCCGCTGGTGGTTTTAGGCTTCTGCACGCAATGCCACAAACTAATTCCTGAACAAGCCAATGGAATGGAAACTATTCCGCGGTGAACCTGTATAGTTTATTCAACTCTTTCATCACCCCCTCAATTTACGATTCGGAATGTTGACACCCCACTTTGGCCATTTTAACTTCTATCAAACTATCATCGCATCAAAAACCTGCCATAATTACTCAACGGATCTACGGTATAAAATTTTACATCGTCGCGCAATCAACACCCAGAAAATTGATTAAATCCAGTCAGATTCTAAACTCCATGGATTTTCAGGAGAAAATTTCCCCCCAAGGTTTATGAGCGACAATATAAATGCTGGGAAAGAGAAACTCCCATAGTTCCTAGTTCAATTTCGCCCAGGGGTCAAGGAGAGAGAGAGAGGGGAAAAAAACGTCTGTAACAGGAAGGGCTTCAAGTTTTCATGAGGAAAAAAAATACGTATTATACAGGGTGAGTTTTACCCGGGTCCGGATGAGGGAGGGGCTCATCACTGCTGATGCTCCGCCTCTTGTTTTATCATATCGGAAGTAAATCATTTTCAAAAAATCTCCAAGCCCCTCCCTCATCCGGACCCGGAGAAAACTCACCCTGTATACTTTATCTTTACTTATTGGTTTTTTTTTAGTTTTTTTTTTATAGAATTAAACTAATTAATCGGAATAATGTGTGGATCAGTCGACGACTTTTTGATAACAAAATTTTTAATATATTTTGTTACTAAGTATTGTAATAAAAAACTTTTTCCCCCTCAAGAGAAAAATAAATTGGCTATAAATTCAAAGCCTCAAAGAAATGAAATTTTCGGTCATGGTTTTCTTCTTTGTTTGTTTTTTAACACCCTCGAAAGTCTTAAAAACGACGGGGATTTTGTAAGTCTTGAAATTATCTTCAGTTTATGACGGGACGGTCTCAGCGAGAAAATTTTCCTTCGACGGTCGACAGGCTCAAGTTTATCACTTATAAATAAAACACAGGAAACTTGTTATTTAAGGATTAGCCGAGACGATCACGATCCCAGGGAGGGTGTCTACCTTGCGCTGAAATGAAAAAAAGAATAATAAGAGGTGCAAAGATCCGGTCATAAAAATTCGATGGCCACGCGGTCGAGAAGCTCAAAGAATTTATAGAAGACCAGGGGCTCCACACCTTTTCATTCCCTTAGGAGTCGAATTTCAAAAAACGCTTAAACTACTTTCTAGGTATTGCATGAGCAATAATTTGAAGCGAAAACGAAGTCGATATCTCATCGGACCGAGGAGATATCCGCGAATCCGCGAAAGCATGTTTTACCCCTTTTATTCTCCTTGTGGGGCGAATTTCGAAAAATCGCTTCCTATTGGGTGTTTACGAAGGGAAGGGAACATGTTGCCCAAATTTCAAGTTTCTAGGTCAAGGGGTTTGGGCTGGGCGTTGATGCCACTTGTTCCTTTATAGATATAGAAGATAATATCGAGAAATTTTACCATGAGGTGTTCGCGCTGCTGCTTCGAGGCTGGGTCATAAATTTAAGGGCGCCTCTAGAGGGTGCCGTTTTTCCACCACTGCGGTAGACGCAGTTTGGAAAGTTTCGGTTCGCGGTTCAGTTTTCCGCAGGCTTCTTCTCGGTTCCTAATGGAAGGGAATATATCCCGAACTGACTATCTACTTCCGTTTCCAGATGGCGAGAAACTCCGGGTCTTTAAGATCTTCGCGGCTGATCCTCTTGATATGAGGATAAGATAATCGCACGATTTAGAGGAATATAATCATCCCCTCAGTTTTTTACTTCTCTTTTTCTTTTGTTGAGGGGAAGAATTTTTTTTTTAACCCGATTATATGAAAGAAATTATTCAGGATCAGTTTTTTATCAGTTTATTATTCGAAACTGTGGAAAAACATCGTTTTTACATAAGTTTGGGAACAATTTTTACGTTTGTATATTTTTAGGTGTCCAAAATTGATATTCGGCCATTTTTCCAATTTTTTTTACTACCAAATTTCTAAATTTTGCAGAATTCGATAAGTTTTAATGCACTTTGGCTTCGGAGTAGAATAATTTTGCGAAGAGTTGGTAGACGCCAGATAAAGCTTCATTTTGAGTGGAAAAAAATTCTATTTATTTTGAAAAATGCGACTTTCAGACGCTGCGGAAGTTGAGCTTGCGAAGGAAAAAATATTGGGATTGCAAACTCGAATATTACATGAAAATGGTAAAAATAACAGGAATATTACGAAAATTACAATGAAATTATGATTAATTATAGAAAAGATTACAGAAATCATAAAGATATTCCATAAATATTGGCAGAGCTTACAGAAAGGAACATAAAAGCTCGAAAGCACAAAGATGAAATGAAAATTGTAAGCAAAAAAAGAAATATTACGAAGATATAAGTCACAAAAAATTTCAAACATTACATAAAGCCACTAATTTTTTTGTCGAGCTTTTCGCAAGCTCTTCTTTCGCGATGTCTGTAAGACGACAATTTTTGTAAAAAAAATTCCAATATTAGTTTTCCACACGAAGTTCGAGTTCTTTCAAGTTTTCTGCTTCGTGCTTTTCCTCCATTGTTCGCAAGCTCGTAGATAAACATATGATAAAAACCGCGAGTTATCCGAAATTATTGAATAAAACCCTATAAAAGTCTGCAAGTTTTAATATCGCAATTTCATTGAGTTCTCGATCATCCACGAAAACCGTACGACATTCGCGAATACCGCAATGGATCAGCGAAAGCTCAGATATACTCGAATCCACAATCGACTAATTTCCCAGGACCATTACTAAGGTCCTCGCCTCTCTGAATGGGGGCTGAAACCCTCCAGTAACGTAAATCAGACTCTTAATCGTCGCGCAGAGGATATATTATATTAACTGCTATAGAGCATTCGAAAAGAACCCAAAGAGGCAAAAAAAAAAAAAAAAAAAAGAGCACATTTTTATGGCAGCAAAACTCTTCCTGCCAATCAACCCTCTTCTCTCAAACGGATGAAAAGGATGAACGAACTAACAAAAAAAACTAGGCTAGATACCCACGACTGCACTGATTGGCTCGGAAATGGGTCAAGGGT
The DNA here is from genome assembly GCA_018257835.1 of Euura lappo. NCBI lineage: Eukaryota > Metazoa > Arthropoda > Insecta > Hymenoptera > Tenthredinidae > Euura > Euura lappo. The sequence goes on from JAEUYN010001679.1 coordinate 119,798, forward strand.
TGAAAAAAAGAAAATAGAAGGGAAAAAACGAGCCTCTGTACGTACCAAGCAATTTTCGAGGTGCAAGCTTATCAAGGCGAGATTAATTGGAACGGAAATTGGAACCGATTGGTGGATGGTGTATATGAGGCATTCCATGCCAACTCTTTTGACGATTTTTTTTTTATACCAATGGTTCATGATTGTTTATCATTTCGAAAACAATTTTGAATTTTTCTTTGTTATATTCATCATTTTTCTCACATTGATTTTGCGAATTTGACTAAAAAATTGATGTAAAATTAATTCATTAGTACAATTTCGTGACCAGTAGTAGATGTATGTGAGAATGGGACGTTTAGAAGTATATCCGACCGGATTTTAGTGGACTGGTAAAAATTGCGTACTTTTATCAACTGGAGTGTAAAACAGTTTTGTGAATGGTTTTTAACGCGAAATAATCCTGGTTCCGTGTATGAACATCGTTTTCAGCAAAGCGGCGTACAATTTATTAAAGCGAGACGCGATGAAAAGCTGGAATTGTTCGGAGCTATTTTCCACCAGGTTGTTTGATACGTGGTGAAAAGTTGTGCGGTATGCACGTGAGTGGAAGACCTTCGAATGCTTCCCGGAAACCCAGAGCCATTCAACGTCTAACTATTTCATCGTTGTCGCGTGCTGAACGGACTTTGCTGTGAAACAGATTTTGCACAAATGTGTTTCGAGGCTGGCGAAACGTCCCTCGAAGCTAGATATCAAAATACTCGGTTTTATTCAATTAGCATAAAACTAGAAAACTCATCCTGATATTTTTCCCTCGGGATGTTTGATCGGGAAAACTTTCAATTGAAGCTATAATTTTGTCCGTTTTTTTCCGTTACATCATATCCAGCAACCCTTATTTTCTCCCTTCGTCATCGTTTCGAGTAATCTAAAGCCTCTGGGAGTCTGCAAAGTTCTGAAACTACCTGCAATATTAATATTTCTCACACAGATATATTGAATTCATAATTTGTAGGGATGAGTCAGAGTCCAGTGTAGAAACTGACTCTCAAGCTTCCAAATGGGGAAAACTACCTAGAGCCCTTCTAGAGCCCCACCAGAAACGTCGAGATTCTTCCTGATCGGGGCCTGGAAGGGTCCCGGATAGTTTTCCCCGATTGCGAGTCAATTTCTACACGGGGTGCGTCTTTCATCAGCCAGAATAAGTAAAAGAGCCGCAGTATCCGGATCCCTGACACGGATATTGAATTCGTATAATTTGTAGCGACGAGTTAGAGATCCCATGTAGAAACTGACTCTCAAACTTCCAAATGGGGAAAACTATCCAGAGCCCGTCTAGAGCCCCACCAGAAACGTCGAGATTCTTCCTAATCGGGGCCTGGAAGGGTCCCGGATAGTTTTCCCCGATTGCAAGTCAATTTCTACACGGGGTGCGTCTATCATCAGCCAGAATAAGTAAAAGAGCCGCAGTATCCGGATCCCTGACACGGATATTGAATTCGTATTATTTGTAGCGACGAGTTAGAGATCCCATGTAGAAAATGACTATCAAGCTTCCAAATGGGGAAAACTATCCAGAGCCCGTCTAGAGCCCCACCAGAAACGTCGAGATTCTTCCTGATCGGGGCCTGGAAGGGTCCCGGATAGTTTCCCCGGTGGTAATTTCTACACGGGGACCTCATCAAACCAAGCCGTAAAACCGCGATGTCGGATCCCTGACACGGATATTGAATTCGTATTATTTGTAGCGACGAGTTAGAGATCCCATGTAGAAAATGACTATCAAGCTTCCAAATGGGGAAAACTATCCAGAGCCCGTCTAGAGCCCCACCAGAAACGTCGAGATTCTTCCTGATCGGGGCCTGGAAGGGTCCCGGATAGTTTTCCCCGATTGCGAGTCAATTTCTACACGGGGTGCGTCTATCATCAGCCAGAATAAGTAAAAGAGCCGCAGTATCCGGATCCCTGACACGGATATTGAATTCGTATTATTTGTAGCGACGAGTTAGAGATCCCATGTAGAAAATGACTATCAAGCTTCCAAATGGGGAAAACTATCCAGAGCCCGTCTAGAGCCCCACCAGAAACGTCGAGATTCTTCCTGATCGGGGCCTGGAAGGGTCCCGGATAGTTTTCCCCGATTGCGAGTCAATTTCTACACGGGGTGCGTCTATCATCAGCCAGAATAAGTAAAAGAGCCGCAGTATCCGGATCCCTGACACGGATATTGAATTCGTATTATTTGTAGCGACGAGTTAGAGATCCCATGTAGAAATTGACTCTCAAGCTTCCAAATGGGGAAAACCATCCGGAGCCCGTCTAGAGCCCCACCAGAAACGTCGAGATTCTTCCTAATCGGGGCCTGGAGGGGTCCCGGATAGTTTTCCCCGATTGCGAGTCAATTTCTACACGGGGTGCGTCTATCATCAGCCAGAATAAGTAAAAGAGCCGCAGTATCCGGATCCCTGACACGGATATTGAATTCGTATAATTTTTAGCGACGAGTTAGAGATCCCATGTAGAAATTGACTCTCAAGCTTCCAAATGGGGAAAACTATCCAGAGCCCGTCTAGAGCCCCACCAGAAACGTCGAGATCCTTCCTAATCGGGGCCTGGAAGGGTCCCAGATAGTTTTCCCCATTTGGAAGTAAATTTCTACTCTAGCAGAGAATTCTGGAAAAAATCGTCACTCGATTCTAATCAATCTCTGATCATAAAAACGTGTCTATATATCAGAGTCTGAGGTGGATTCTCGTGGTCCTTCGAGTATCTCAGCAGAGCCACTCATCGATACAGCATAATATCTCCCTCTGAACGTCGAGGTACCTGGGTATTAACCGAAGGGTGGAAAATTGGTTACGATATCCAGAGACCCGGAGAGAGTCCCGAACCCGGACTCCGGACGGAGCTTAACCGCGGTGCTCTTTCCCTCGGCATTGAATCAGCACAATCAGGGCGTCAATTCGAGGTCTTTCCTCGAACCGTTTGTGGCCTGATTGTGCAGGCTGCGATCCCCTTTGTCTTCGGATACGGTCGCGAAGTCCCGCTTTTCGACTCTGATTAATCGGCATCCTCAAACCGTCCCCTTGACCCCCCCTGGACGGATACGAGATAAAAATAAAATGAAAAGTCAGTCGTGTGGAAACACAGGTGTGCCAAAGGACTAGCTTCTCGAATTTTCTCGAAAAAAGAAAAATAGCCTCCACGCCGGAGTGAAAAGTTCTAGCTACTTTCAATTACCATCGAAACCCTGCGAGGCTAGGGGATGATGCCATGATAGAGTCCCACACGCTTCTTTGACGTAAAAGCTTTCATGTAGGCAATTTATCTCTATATACCGGATGAAGCTACCCGCGGTAATTCAACGCCAGAGGTAAAAGTGGAAGTGAACTTGTGAAAAAAAAAGATTGTATTTAACTCGAACGGATTCGATGGATAATTTCTGTAGGGGTAAAAATTTAAACGATTCGTAGAAATTTAGTTAGAAGTGGGGAAAACTATCTGAGACCCTCCTAGGCCCCGGATAGGAAGAATCTTGAAATTTCTTGGATAGTTTTCCCCGTTTGAAAGTCAATTTCTACATGGAAGTGAAATAATTGAGTTCATATTCTGAAAACACGAAGTTTGATCGAATCGAATCGAATTCAAATCCTTACAGACGTTCGTTTTTTCAATAAAATTCAAAATCAATTCCATTTTCGATGTAAGTATTTCAATAAAATTGCAATTAAAAAAAAAATGCCTACAAAATTCATATTTCGTTTTATTTTACCTAATTTTTGTGCAATGAATGCTGTGCAAAAACCGAAAATTCATAATATATTGAATCATTTTCTAGCACTTTCTTAAGCTTTTTTTGGACCATCGGTTTCAATTCTTCAATTCTGACCATCAAATTTGAAACTAGAGACTCAAAATAATGTTGCGGTCTAATTTCTGTGCGAATGTGATGATTTTTATACGGTTTTTGGACACTTTTTGGACATCGACAAATATCCCACTCTGTCATGGACCAAAAGAAGATGAAAATAAAATTATTTCTAGTATTCCGATTCTCTCGAAATGCCCGATAGAAAACTATGTCTGAAAATGAAATTGATAGGATATAGCGAAGAGATAAAAATCAGCGGAACGATATCACCCCGACGTCTTCAGGCTTCTTAATTCGTTTACCTCGGCTTCGATCGACGCCTGGACCCATTTTGACGGCCGGGCACCGGCACCTGGCCACCGACGTCGACCGTCGTTGGATTCTGGATTCTAGATGCTGGATGCTGGATGCTGGATGCTGGATGCTGGATGCTGGATGCAAGTCCCCCGGGTGAATCGATTGAGCGCCCACACCCCCGTCTCTGCCTTCGCCGCGGCCAACCCTTATTGCCATTCGGTCCCTTATTTCCGAGCATTCCTTGGCTTCTCTTAAGAGGGAATAATGCACACGAAAAGGAACCGAAGGAGAATAACCTAAATTTTGGGGATTTTTTTTCCTGAAAAAGCTGGAGGAATTATCCGATCCGTTCTTTTCTCTGGTCAACCTGGAGTCGAGCTAATTTATCCATCTGGACATTTTCAAAGAGCATTTTATTCTCAAAAGGACGATTTTCAAACTGGTATCGAAAATATACCAAAAACTACGAAATCGATCAACTTCTGAGATGAAGTTTCTTCTGGTTATCGTATTAACAGTCCTTACAGTTTTTTGATTTCTAGGTATCAGAAAAAATGTAGAAACTCCCTTAGTAATTTTTGTTCCCATTTTCTTGGCGAATAACTTTTTTTTATTACTAAAAAGAAAAGGGTTGAAATATGGGACCCGTCGTTTTCTCTATACTATGAGAAAGTAGAATTTTTTTTCGTTAAAAGTTTTGTGATATAAGTGCTCGCACCACTTTGCGAAGTCTGTTCTTCTTTACATTCCTGTGACACAATGAAGAAACTGGTAGAGAATTTATTGAAATACAAATGTGTCACTCGTCTCTGGATTCGTTGTAATAATAATACAAGAGATATACCGAAGTGAAGTCTCTCGGGAATTGAATTCCCTCTGTACAAATGTATGTATAAATTATCATGATATCCAATGTCACAAAGAAAGTTAAGACCTCCTTTTACGTCCGTGGTTTGCGGTTATACATACACATATACACAACTGTGTAAAAATAAAGGAAATGGAGAAAGCTTAATAAGGTATACCATTTCCTCGGTACGGGGAAAAGCTTTATCAAAAGCTCTGCTTATACATTGTCTGCTACGATATAATGGGACACTATATACCCAGCTTGAACTGTTGTGGAAATACAGACTCTGAGAGCCTCATAGATCTCTTTCTCTACTGGCTATGTTTATTGGAAAATTAATCTTATCTATTTCTACTTGACTATATGAGTGAGAATTATATTTCAGAATTTTTAGACAACATAGGAAAGGATTTGTTATTTTATCTTCTTCTGAAACTTAAATTGAGAGAAAATTAGGAGTTCTGTACCTAATTAGAAAAGTAATTATAATTTAATGAATCTTGAGATTCTTTTCAACAGAAAATAAGTTCTGACATGAAAAGATGGTGGGATTCGCGATTTTTCATCTCTGGAAATTATCGAGGTCCAAAACCTCGTAATTTTGCCAAAAATAATTGAAGCTGTGATTTTGAGAAACAAGATTGAACTCAAAAGAGTCTCGTTTTCGTCAATTTTCAAAAATCGAAGCTCCAACAATTTTTGGAAGAATTCTTTCGTTTTGGCGGATTCCATAGTTATTACCTTTGATTCTATTTTTCTCTCGAGCTATTCTTTAAAAAGTGTTTTATGAGGTTTAGAACTTGAGTGAAAACAGTTGATTCGAATTTCTCACTCTTTCATTCAAAATTACTCAACTTTGGAAAAAAAAAAAAACGGTAAAAGCTCTGATTTCCAAAAACTGAGGCTTCAGGGCTGAATTATTGTATTTTTGAAAATTGTTGCTTGGTTAATTTTTCGCGAATGTAAACCAAATGATTCGCTTCATTTCTTGAATTGATTAAAATGCATCAAGAACTGATTAATTTTCGGACAGGTTAATCATCGTAACTTGGATTATATGAAATTTGACTAGGGCCCGTCTAGGGCCCAGAAACGTCAAGATTCTTCCTAATCGGGGCCTCGAAGGCTCCCGGATAGTTTTCCCCGATTGCGAGTCAATTTCTACATGGGGTGCGTCTATCATCAGCCAGAATAAGTAAAAGAGCCGCAGTATCCGGATCCCTGACACGGATATTGAATTCGTATAATTTTTAGCGACGAGTTAGAGATCCCATGTAGAAATTGACTCTCAAGCTTCCAAATGGGGAAAACTATCCAGAGCCCGTCTAGAGCCCCACCAGAAACGTCGAGATTCTTCCTAATCGGGGCCTGGAAGGGTCCCGGATAGTTTTCCCCGATTGGAAGTAAATTTCTACATGAAGTGCGTCTATCATCAGCCAGAATAAGTAAAAGAGCCGCAGTATCCGGATCCCTGACACGGATATTGAATTCGTATAATTTGTAGCGACGAGTTAGAGATCCCATGTAGAAATTGACTTTCGAGCTTCCAAATGGGGAAAACTATCCAGCGCCCGTCTAGAGCCCCACCAGAAACGTCGAGATTCTTCCTAATCGGGGCCTGGAAGGGTCCCGGATAGTTTTCCCCGATTGCGAGTCAATTTCTACACGGGGTGCGTCTTTCATCAGCCAGAATAAGTAAAAGAGCCGCAGTATCCGGATCCCTGACACGGATATTGAATTCGTATAATTTGTAGCGACGAGTTAGAGATCCCATGTAGAAACTGACTCTCAAGCTTCCAAATGGGGAAAACTATCCAGAGCCCGTCTAGAGCCCCACCAGAAACGTCGAGATTCTTCCTAATCGGGGCCTGGAAGGGTCGCGGATAGTTTTCCCCGATTGGAAGTAAATTTCTACATGGGGTGCGTCTATCATCAGCCAGAATAAGTAAAAGAGCCGTAGTATCCGGATCCCTGACACGGATATTGAATTCGTATAATTTGTAGCGACGAGTTAGAGATCCCATGTAGAAACTGACTCTCAAGCTTCCAAATGGGGAAAACTATCCAGAGCCCGTCTAGAGCCCCACCAGAAACGTCGAGATTCTTCCTAATCGGGGCCTGGAAGGGTCCCGGATAGTTTTCCCCGATTGCGAGTCAATTTCTACACGGGGTGCGTCTATCATCAGCCAGAATAAGTAAAAGAGCCGCAGTATCCGGATCCCTGACACGGATATTGAATTCGTATAATTTGTAGCGACGAGTTAGAGATCCCATGTAGAAACTGACTCTCAAGCTTCCAAATGGGGAAAACTATCCAGAGCCCGTCTAGAGCCCCACCAGAAACGTCGAGATTCTTCCTAATCGGGGCCTGGAAGGGTCGCGGATAGTTTTCCCCGATTGGAAGTAAATTTCTACATGGGGTGCGTCTATCATCAGCCAGAATAAGTAAAAGAGCCGTAGTATCCGGATCCCTGACACGGATATTGAATTCGTATAATTTGTAGCGACGAGTTAGAGATCCCATGTAGAAATTGACTCTCAAGCTTCCAAATGGGGAAAACTATCCAGAGCCCGTCTAGAGCCCCACCAGAAACGTCGAGATTCTTCCTAATCGGGGCCTGGAAGGGTCCCGGATAGTTTTCCCCGATTGGAAGTAAATTTCTACACGGGAAGTTGCGGAATCCATCGACCAGTATAATCGCTGATGTAGGGAACCTTCGATGTCTCCATCAATTATCGAGATCGTCGTGCATCTCAAACGGACAGTTTGGCATCAATCGTTAATTTGATTGGTCGAAAGTTCCTCTGGTCGAGGTTGATGCTTGATAGAGAATCGAACGTTCAGACCAGAGTTTGAGTCCACTGGACATAAATGTTGGCCGATCAATTAGGGCCACAAAGCTTCGCTAGAACTCGAGACGCAGCCAGAATTTCAGTCGGATACTCAGATCCGAACTTCTCTCCAATTCCGCGTGGAACCAGACCAACTAAACGCAAGAAGCCCACAAAATTTCATCAATTTTTCAAATCAAAATTGGAAACTTGAAATCCACATAAATCCGATGCCGCAGAGAAGCCTCAGCAATTCCGGATGGGGTTTCATCGGCACGTCTTACTCCGACCACAATGCATGTGGTTCTCCGGTTCTCTCCTATATCCCGCGTAGCTCTGGGGAACCAATGCCTCCTGATTACAACTTGAAATGCCTCTCTCATACTTGTTCGACCTCGAGAACTATTCCTGAGTACGGGAATTGCGCTTCAACGAATACTGCATTTATGTATTCCCAACGTTGCAGTTCACCCAGTGGCGACGTTTAAGAGATACAGACATAGATGGATGAGAAAAATTGACATTAATTTGTTGTAAATTAAAAATCTAATTGAATGATGAGAAAAACAACGTTTTTTGATGATTGGAATCCGAGTTTAGTGAGAGAAAGAAGCTTCTTTTTCATCTGCACAGGATTTCACCGAACGAATGAAATCCTAGAAACGGTAGTACCTACGACGTAAAGAAGATTGCGAATCGATTAATCTGTCCGAATCAGTAGAGGCAGGGCTTTGGGCGACTTGAGACTGCAATTGAATTGTGCACTAAATTTGTGTTCCTAGAACCTAGAAGAAGAAAAAGACAGAATTTTGTGAAATAGTCACGTAAAGTATTTTTTGAGTTAGAAGAACCTTCAATCAATCTGGAACTTCATTTTTTTTTATTGAAATTGAAATCAAGATGAAATATGAAGATAATGTTCAAATCAACTTTTTTTTTCAATTTGAAATCAATGTGATTAAAATTCTATCAAGCTTCTATGCGTCAAGATTGAGGGAAAAAAGATTCACAATCCAGATACTGATTATCTATGTACTCTCCGAATCGATCATTTTCAAGTAACACAGAATTGACACAATTCAATCAACAAATTTGATACATAATCAAGAAAATAATCATATCTAGCTGGTTTCTCTACACTCTATTCCTGTGTGGAATATTTAGGCTCTCGAAAAGGGTAAAAGTAAACGAAATAGTACATAGTGCTACAAGCTATGATAACGGTCTAATTTTTTACCCCTAAAAACCTCGTGCTTTCGGTGTCACGATGGAATCGAGTCATATCACGCGGTTTGCTGACGTCATTCATCACGCAACCGTTCAGTTTTTTTTTTTTTTTCAATGTTAGATCGTTGTCTGATGAGCCCAATTTTAGTCCATTCAATTTTGCTGCTCAAATTTGAAATTCAATTCAATTTTATTTGATCAATTCGTCTTGATTAGAGTTTTGATTCAATTAGTTTTTTTTTTTCGTACAGAAACACATTTCGACATATTTGAATGCGGTTTCTGTTCGATGAAAATAATTGACGATCAATGACGTCAGCTCGAATTAATTGAATTCTTATTGATTCAGGGGAATTGGAAACTTCTAACGAACTTGTCGCCACATAAATTCAACGATTTAACCGACGTCAACGAAAAAATACAACCAAGCCCTCTTGACTAGCAAACAAAAAAAATTGCGGACAACTTCATCTTCCCTTGAACCCTGAGAGGGTGAGTCGGGGTCCTGGTTGTCATGCAAACTCTTGTGTAAGAAACGTGACACGTTTTCGGGACTGTAAATGTCGTGTGTTCTGGTGCCTAAAATAGGGGTTGGCGAAGTTCAGAGGTCGACTAAGGATCGGGAGCGAGACCCTCGCCCCAGTCGCCGAAAATGAGAAACTGGGAAACTGGGAAACTGGGAAACTGGGAAAAGCTCCAAAGCCTACCCGACAATGTCCAACGACCCAAGGGCGTCGTTTCTATTTATGCTCGTTCGCTGGAAAACAATTCGTTCCGCGGCGCCAGCCATAAGGACAACTGGACCGGTTGAGTTATCGAAGTCACTCGGGTCTCGTTAGCATTTGGATGAAACAAAAAAATTTCTCTCTCGCACACCGAGGGACCCCTGGTTAACGGAGGCGATTTTATCCTCTTCCATTTCACTGGGTTTTTTTCTTCGAATTCATTTTCATGTACTGACCGTAAGGGCGGGAAGCTAGAAACAAAAAAGTTTTTACACGTGGCGATTCATTTTTTTCATTTCTCTGTATCTTTCGAACGGTCAATTTCTCGGTCGATATTATAATGACCTTTTTTATAGGAAATTTAACGGGCTTCAAAATTGTTTTTCATCATTCATACTGTAGGATGAACCGGAAGTGAGATATCGGCGAGCGAGTGGAAAGCCAATTTAGTCTACTTTGAGTGTCAGTTCATTTTTTCATTTCTCTGTATCTTTTGATTGGTCGATTTCTCGGTAAAGACTATGATTATCTTTTTTGTAGGAAATTTAACGGGCTTAAAAATTGATTCTTATCATTTTTACTGTAGGGTGAACCGGAAATGAGATATCGGCGAGAGAGTGGAAAGCGAATTTAGTCTACTGTGAGTGTCAGTTCATTTGTTCATTTCTCTGTATCTTTTGATTGGTCGATTTCTCGGTAAAGACTAAAATGACCTTTTTTATAGAAAATTTAACGGGCTTGAAAATTGTTTCTAATCATTTTTCCCGTGGGGTTAACCGGAAGGGAGATATCGGCGAGAGAGTGAAGAACCAATCAATCTTCTCCGAATATTGACTCAATTATTCATTTCACTGTATCTTTTGATTAAGACTATAATGACCTTTTTTATAGAAAATTTAACGGGCTTCTAAATTGTTTCTTATCATTATTCCCGTGGGGTGAGCCGGAAGTGAGATATCGGCGAAAGAGTGCGAGCCAGTTTATTCTGCTCCGAGTGATTGAAGAATTTATTTTGAATTTTTTACTCTCATCCCTCTGCAAGTTTGCCTTGAATAAATCTGGAGGGAAACCGTCGAGGGGATCGGAAGGGTTTTAAGAGATTAGGAGGGACTGGTAATCGGCGGTGAAGATTCCCTCTCATGATCGAGTGGCTTCCTGATGAAAATTCACTTAATCAAAGCTCGTAATTCGTTTCGAGTGGGAAGTGTATTAACAGCACCCTGCCCACAAACCGAGTATCTAAAACTGATACCACTGGTGACCCTGGCACCGTGCTTTGTGGCTTCCATCACGCGAGAGACCCGCTCTCAGCCCACGCCTAGGTCTAGGTCCCGTTGTTTTTTCACCGCCCTTGACGTTATCTGATCCCCAATTCCTCCAGGGTTGTTTAATGTCTATTTTTAACATGACACCGAGGTGAGATTGTTCATCAAAATCGCGGTCCTGTAGGAACGGAAATTATCTATAAGCTTGTCAAAAGTGACGTTCTGGCGTTCGTTGTTACCACAATATATACCAATCCTAAAATTTATGGGATAATGGGAAAATTAGTATTCTCTCATCGTAGCTTCTCGCGCCGCTCGCCTCTCGACGCAATCTGTGCTCTGGAAACTAGATGAATCATTGTCCAAGTGCCTAAGAGCGTAACGCCACCCCTGATCTGTCATCTTATACCAGGTGGAATGGAAAGCCCGAGTTCTGCACCCGAGACGGAAGTAAAATTAGATTACAAAAGATTACATGGATTAAAAAAGGGGTCAGAAAAGTTTACAAGGATTATGAAACACTCGAGAATTACGTTAATTCCAAGGATTGCAAATATCACAAAAAGATTGCAAAAATTGAAAAAAAAATCGCAATGTCAAATTCTGAAATATCGAAGGGTTCGATAAATTTATCGGTTAAAAAACCTCCGAAGAAGGTATTTTATCGAATTGATTGTTATATATATATGTATATATAGCATCGAAAGCGAGGGTTGCGATTTAGGGGCCCTAGCTTCCTCATCCGCAGGAGGAGCCGTAAATCGATGGGATCTATCCACCTGTCGCAATGGGCCAACAGCTGAATTTGCATTTTCGTTATTGACGACGTATACCTCGCATGAAATACACCTGCCTAACCCAGTAACCCCGCGTGGGCGTTCGACTTTCTGCGACAATTTACAACCCTGCGACATTCGCGAATGTTTCTGCGGTGCTTAGCGCAAGCTGTCTTCGGGCACGCGATTTCTCGTGACCTTTTTACAAAAGTGGTTCTCTGTTTTCACAGAAAAGACCAAGTTATGGTAATATTGCCGATAATTTTTAGGTTAGGCACGCGTCTGTCATCAATCTTTTGTCCGACGATAACTCGAGAACGAGGGACCGGATTTTGACGATCTTGGTCTCAATCGACGCTGCTTTTATGAACTTAGAACTGATTAGATTTTGGCTTTGATCGGTTCAGTACTTTTTGAATTATTTAAATACCAAAATTCTCGAAAAAAAAGAATAAAAATGACTATATCTTGAGAACGGATCAACCGATTTGAACGAAATTTCGGACCACATGGTTTTTCGTATCGCTGATCACGAATCTGAACTCAGATTCACGAAATTTAAGATGGCGGATTCAATTTGCTAAAAGGATTCTAAATCTCATGAAAATTGGTACTCGAAGGATTTTTTCAGATTTGCAGGATTCAAAATAGCTGGTAACAAAACGAATAACCGGAAGCTCGAAGGCTGGCTCATAGTCAGCCTGGACCAGCTGGTTCCTCTTCTTAATTCTTTACGTTCGAGTGGAATTGATTGAAATGGTTCGACTCTGTCATCTCGAGTTTTCGCTTATCTCTTTGCTTTCAGCCACCGGAGCCAAAGATATTCTGTTTTCAATATAACGTATTACATGGGGACTGCATATATAGGATAGCTATTCAACGGTGTAATTTGACGTTATCAAACAATTTAGTCTTGCCGAAATACGACACCGTACAATCTACTCGCAAGGGTATGAATATATAGCTGGTGTATATCTTTGGTTGACAATTTGAAACCTGAATCTCTCAGGTTCAGTTATACATATATTCCTCGTTGCCGTAGCCTAGGTATACATGTATAGTATAATGCCGAAGAAACAACCAAGACGTTCACAGAATATATTTTCTGGTTACGACAAACCAAAAAAAGATCCGGAATTTTAGTCAGTGAATTTTGTAGCTTTTTGAAAAAAAAAAAACGTTACAGATTTTGTTTTTGAATTTTTGAGAAAATACAGCGATTCAAGTTTTTGCGAGACGTCACAACGTTTCTAATTTTTTTTTCTATGCAATCTTCTGCAAAATCAGGAAATTCTTTGATTTCTCGGAAAAGTCAGGACATTTTGTTCTATCTTAAAAAAAGTCAGAAAATTCGAAAAGTTTTTTAAGAAGTCAGGAAATTCTTCAGGTTTCTCAATAAAATCAGGACATTTTGTTAGATCGTAAAAAAATTTGGAAAATTCTAACAGTATTCTAGAAACGTCAGGGAATCAGATGAGTATTTTTTATTGCAGACTGAAAATTCACAACGTGGGTAAAAAATTCGGGCAAACTTTCCCTAAATCAGATCACGAATTACGAAAGGACGTATAAATTATCTCGTCTCTTATCAAAACCTAGAAAATAAAATAATGCATTCGTTAATCAACTTCAACATTTTCAACACCATTTGAAAATGAACATGAATTTTTCGATTACCTGTCTTCAGTCCTAATCTGGAAGCCATATCACCGTAACTGATTCCTCCTTTCTGTGAAAAATGTCATCACACTCTGATATGATAAATGTGATTATTTTATCCGTCAGCAGAAATTTTCGCTACCACTTTCTCTCTCCGGGGGATTATTTCCGTTGATGATAGGCTTTCTCGTATATATAGGTATACATAAACCTATTTGTTGATGAAAAAAGTGTCAGCTGTTAAGAGCCGTATAAAGAATCAGAGTCTAGAAGCCAGTGCGGAGTCGAAAGGCGCCGCGTCGTTCTCATCAGAGCAATTTTCCTCTGAAGATAATGCCTTCTGGGAGATACCGGATGGCGTTGGATGCCGCGGGCTGACGAAGGGGTTCGAGAATGACGAAGATAAAGGAAGCCGAGCTTTTAAGGCGACCCTTATACCCAGACAGCCGGGCCGCAAGCTCTCGCGGAAAATCAAGACGGAAAATTTACTCGGGGTAACTCAATCCTCGAATACACCCAGACAGCTGTCCCAACGTGTGGCGGGTTCCCGCTAACAATTTTTCCATTCATTTTTCCCTCGATTTTTCACCCCCCTCTCCGTCGCTCTGTCTTGGCGAAAATTCAGAGCTAAAAGGGATCCGGGATCCTGGAGAAAATGCATGGGTATATATTATCGGGGTTGAAACTCTGGAGTTGCCAAACTTTCCCTTCGACCCGAACCTAAACCTAAATCTAAATGGGCAACGAAAAGACATTATTCTCGGAAAAGTTTTTCTCGACGAATTCCAGGGCAGACTGCTCAGCACGCGAGTTTCACCTCTGGATACTTTATTGCTCGTGAACCGAGAGGCAAGTTTCGATACGATTACCTGCATGAATATGTGTGCTGTTATCATTTTTTTAAGGTAATCACTTTAATCGGGGTGTCTAGCTGTCAGGGAAATCTGGGAAAAACGGAAAATTCGAAGGATTGGAACTCCTTTGCTCTTAAAAAAAAATGCATTCCCTATCTCAATTATCATTACAGACAAAGTCATGCAATCATGTCATTATTTGGAACGTTTTCCTCGAGTATTTGATCGTATATTTTCCTTTCGGCTGATTTTTCATCGAATTGAAAGGAAAGTATAAAGTAAACGGAGTATAAATCTCGCAAAGCGTTCCGGTTTGAATTGCCTCCGGTACTTACCGCGGAGCTGTGTTGGTCGGTTGCAACTTTTTATTGCAATTTTCTTCGCAGATATAGTATACTACCACGAAATTGAGAAGTTTCTTGACTAATATCAATACCATTACGGGTTTCGAAGACTCGAAGTCGTTTTAATCTCACCGCGGGAAGTTTAATCAGTACGAATGAGAGGAGTGGGAATCAAGCCGTAACCTTTATACTAATTGCCAACCGGATCGTTATAGGACACATTTTATTAACGCCTTACAGTTTCATCGAAACCTCCGTGGGTTGAATGAAATTATTCAAACCGTTAATTAGAACTGAAACTCAACGTGGTGATGACATAATCTAATTGGACCATTTGTTACATCGGCACAGTCACGTAACAAATGATCTGTGCTAAATCATTTCATAATTACAGCAAATGGGAAAATTAATCAGTCAACTTCTATAAGTTAGTAGAGACTTTTACCTTGACACAGTATCGAAAGGACTAAAAGTCCTGACCTCTAACTGGCCGGCTAGATCCGCGATCTTGAATCTGAGGTGCGGGGATTCAGTTTTTTCATCATATCTCGACAACCGTTGATCTTATCGTCGCGGAGGCGATTATAAAAAATGAAGCTTATTAAATTCTCTACAACAAAGGTTCAATACTTTTTTCTCGTATCTTCGATAGTTTTTCTCTAATACATCGGCGAACACGTAGATAATTCTCACAAGGTTTTCTGGCGAGAAAGGTTCTCGATTTCAGTTTTTTGATCATATCTCGACAACCGTTGATCCCATCGTCGCGGAGGTGATTATGAAAAATGAAGCTTACTAAATTCTCTACAACAAAGGTTCAATACTTTTTTCTCGTATCTTCGTTACTTCTTCTCTAATACATCGGTGAATACGTTCATAATTCTTACAAGGTCCTTTACAAATATCGATACTTTGAGCCCAGTATACGCAGAAACTATTAAAGATATGAAAAAAGTCTATTGAATCTTCCTTATAGAGAATTTAATGGGCTTCATTTTTTATAACAACCTCTGTGACGATAGGATCAACGGTTGTCGAGATATGATGACAAAACTGAATTCTCGCGCCAATTTATCGATCTTTACTGATTGATTTTTTCTAATCTGGCTGGACTATCATGAAGTCCCTCTGAATTCTGATGTACGCAATTTCCCGTATTAAATCCCTCGCTTCTCGTTACCCAGTCCATGCAGTGTTGAAAAGTGTATAAATTGCATCCACTCCTCTCCTAGAGTATCGCGATGATAAATGCGAGTCACGTCTGGGCCGAAAGCTGGTCTTACTGTACCGATCATTTGTTAATATTGACCGAAGAAACGTGACGGGCTTCGATGCCGAAGAGAACCAGACTCAGCTTAACCCGGTACGCGATCAGTTACACGAATAATTGATCTTCTTCGGCGTCCATTCCGTCAATCTTGCATTTATTTTTCACTAACTCGCAGCACTTGTCTTTTCGACAATTTATCCTGGAAAAATAGACGCGGGAGCTCAGCCACTGAGTCAGTCCCATCCATCAGACCTTGATCCGTTTCTTCGGAAAATATTTACACAGACACAGTCGCGACCCCCGATCGGATCATCAACCCCGGGCACTCGAGGGATCATTGCTCCGCTTAGAGGTAATCCGCCTGCCCAGAGGTGTCAATTCCCCGGGGAAACCTCGGCGCTCGAGCAGCCCGCGCATTAATTATTGAAATTTCAATGGGGAGGAAATTAGTATGAAATTTTAAAACGGTGCCGAGACCGTGTCGGAAGAAGCTAAACAGAGTAATTAAGGGTTGAAAGAGCGGATCGAAGATACGAAAACTTTGTCTAGCGACGCGTCAGTACCCCCGAGGGAAATTATTGGAACCAGCAGGAATTTATATCTACTCATAGAAGAGGTGTGAGAAATTGACTTTCCGACACGTATTCTTGGATGCGAGGCAGAGACGTCGAAGTTAGCAATCGATCGATAGAATCTTCAACCTTCAGTTGCGTACCGGGATTTTTTATCGAAACTGGCCAGCTACTGTGTTTCGGTAAAGCAGGCCGGCCAGTTTTTCTGTATACACATGAGTTTTTTCGGAGCAAGTTCTTCGACTCTACGATTAGTCCAGTCAAAGTATCAAAAATAGACGAATTAATCAGTAAAGATGTGTAAATTCGTGTAAACCTTATCTTAAGGCGCGAGAATTCAGTTTTATCATCATATCTCGACAACCATTGATCCTATCGTCACGGAGGTTATTATAAAAAATGAAGCTTGCTAAATTCTCTACAAGTAAGGTTTGAAACGTTTTTCTCATATCTTCAACAGTTTTTGTGTAATACAAGGCTGAAAGTATCGATATTTGTATAGGACCTTGTGAGAATTATGCACGTATTCACCGGTGTATTAGAGGAAAACTATCAAAGATACGAGAAAAATGTATTGAACCTTTGTTGTAGGAAATTTAGTAAGCTTCATTTTTTATAATAACCTTCGCGACGATAGGATCAACGGTTGTCGAGATATGATGAAAAAACTGAATTCTCGCGTCCATGCGGTTAGAGGTCAGGACTTTTAGTCCTTTCGATACTACGTCAAGATAAGAGGTCTTTTGAAACAATTTTGAAACAATTCGACTGAACTAGACACAGTTCAGAGTTACGTTTGTCTAGAGCCAACACAGTCGCTGATCATGTTATCCGAACCGAAAACGTGTGCTTCCGTATCGTTAAGGAATTCCGTCCTCCTCCGTTGGCTTTGTGCAGTATCACCCTTCGTTGCACTGGACAAACCGACATCGTACAGAGGTAACAAGCTATAGACGATACACGAGCTCTGAGGTACATTCTAGCACCTATTTAATTAACAAATACCGGATGGCTTGCGGTGCCTATTTTCGACGCGTCTCTCAAGTCTCACATCATAGTCAAAAACGGGAATGACGAAACGATCTTGTTCGCAGCAAAACGGCGCTAAATTTCTCTTTCCGTGATGCGAAAACGTAGCGACTTGTAAACAAGTTACCGTGAAATAGTCAGTTTCCTGTATACCGCGGGCAATAAAATGTTACTGTACGCCACGCCGGCACCCAGCCAGGGCACCAGGGGTACTTGAACACGCATAAAATGCCCCAGGTATTATCCATGAATCCGAAAACGTTGTTTTTACGACCATCTTCTCCCCACCCTTCGAGTGGCTTCAAGAAGCATCTCAGCATGAATTATGTTTCGTCTTCCAAAAAACATGCCGTATGCAGCCCAGCGCGGGAAAACTAGATTCGAACCAAAGCGAGGTATGAAAAATCTGCCTGGGATGGTGAACTGAGTGTGAGCCCCAAATTTGGTGAAAAAAAATCTTCAAAATTGTAAGAGTTGTTCTACTTCACAGCTGGAGGTATGAAAATCAATGACTCCTACAATATCGATGAAATTTGGTGTGTATGCCGATCGTGCGAGAAGTCATTCGTCCGAAAAGACAATTCTAATCAATTCCAGAATTTGGTTTTCTCTGATCGTGAGCTATTTTTGATGTGGACGATAATAGGAGCGGAAAGAAATTTTGCGTAATGATTGGCTGAGGAGTTGAAGTCTGAGGTCTTGCAAATCCTCCAGGTCAGGTAATTAAAAAAGGGATGTTAAGGGTGGAATTAGGTTTTTCCAACAAATCGGATTACCAGAAGATGAGTACAAGGAATAGTCTTACGCTTCTAGTTGACCGTGAGCGAAACAATGGAAAGACATTGGTTATTGTCAAAAGGTTATTGAATGAATTTGAAAGTTTCCTTTTATGATGGCACAGCTGGTCACCAAATGTGCGGTTCAGGACTCGAGGAAAGTAGAACAATGGGGTTCGCCATAGGACTTTACCCAGTTGGATTGGTCGACTCTTTGTTCGCTGTTCGCAGCTGTCATCGGTCTAGAATTAACCTTCGTCGTATCATCGACTCATAGAATAGAATCTTAGCTCCATACCTCAAGAATCATTGATGTCTTGTCCAAAGTTAATTGGACATCGAAAAATGGACTTTTTCAAAAATCACGGTGATCCGATTGTGTCTCTCGACATCGCAGTCTCTTCAGAGAGCAATCCTTCATCGTATGAATGGGGGAAATTGAACAAAAAAACTTTTCGACCATGAGTTATCAGCAAAAGGGTGACTAGATTGTCGCTGAATCGTCGATAACTTACTTGACCGTAACTTATCACAGGATTTTTTCCCCAGTTTCCCTCGTTCACATGACGAAGGATTGCTCTCTGAAGAAAATGAGACGTCGAGTGACGAGTAATTTTTAAAAAAGTCCATTTTTCGATGGACTTTGGATAAGATATTAATGATTTTTGGAGTATCGAGAATTTGTTGAATTCCTCAAAAGAGAGAAGAACCAAAAAGCTGTCAAACAAGCTCAATTTTTTTTTTTTGTTCTTAATCGCTTGACGAGAGAGGAAAGGAAAATGAGCCAAAATGTGGAGGAACCTCTGCGGTTTTCGCGGTTTATTATTAAACGCCTAAACTCCACTTAAATTTGGCACGTTTGGAGCCTCCGGTCTACATGCGGAGATATTAACTCCTCGTATATCATTCAGCTTACTTACAGCTTGCGCTGCATCCGACATCCGTCCACCGTCCAGTCGCTAATGCTGTGCAAATATCAACGGATTTAGTTGCACCCACGATGCGTGTGTGTTCGGATATGTTCATAGAGAACTGTAAACCCCCCCCTCGGGGGATGAATTCGCCAGTTTAACGTCTGGTTCTACCTGCGAGATGCATTATGACGGTTATTATATTCGCTGGTTTGCATGTCACAAAACTTCTGACATTTATCGATGATCAATATCGACGATTATATGAATGTTTCCATTGATTGGAAGAAGAAATTGATCAGAACAGTTTTTTTATTCTTTCTTTTTGCTTGTTGAATAAGAAATTGTACATCGATTTTGATAGAATGTCGAATTTGGAAAGAGAAAAATGTGTCCAATCTGATCATAATTTGACCAGAGTCTATAAAATTTTGTGGAAATAATGAAACAATTTTAGACAAACTTTACTCCAAAATTTTGTTACATTTTTTTTTTTTTCTTTTTGCTTTTCTGTTTTCAAATTCGAAATAAAGAAGAAATTTATGGGAATATGAAGGAAACACTGAAATTTCTAGATCCATGATAATCACTCGATTAGAGTTTGTGTATGAAAAAAAAAAAATTTCAATACTTTTTCTTTCATATATTATCCGTTAACTTGAACAAATTGAACAGAATTTTGCCATTTTTGCATAATAATTTGTCTATCATTTGATTGATTGCGAAATAGAGTGAAAATAAAATGACAGATCGGCTCAAAAATTGGCTTATCTAGACTCTAATGATTTTTTTGTTGACAATCTAATCAATTAATTTCCTCCAACTGAAGAAAAATTGCATTGCAACAATTCTGTAAAATATTCTATGCTAAAAAATTGCATTGGTAAAGTGAGGCCAAATTGTTTAGACTCTCGTGGTATCGCAACGATGTGCGAATCGTGTTTCCTGGTTTTTTTTAATGTTTTATTTTGCAATCGTTTTGCAATGAAGCCATTGCAGCTGCAGCAGGGAGTTTATACCGCGGCTTACGAACGATCAGGATACGCATTCTACACCCATCCAAAGGATCGAGTACACCTATGCGTTTGTAAACCGGAAACTGATCCACACTGGGGTTAATTTAGCCTCGTTGATTATTCTCCGAATCACTCGAAATCTGAGTCTACAATAATTTATCTGTGGAATAACGTCGATCTTTAGTTTTTTTTTTGCGAATGTCAGATTAAATTAGATAGAATTTTTTTATAATCAGTTGAATTCAGACGAAATTAAAGAGCACAGAATTTTTATATAGGCTTTCATAAGGACAGAATTAGGATAGAAATTTTGGATTTTTTATGCCAATCAGGCAATCGCGTCCTCGATGGGAAATCTGTATAAAACTTTCTTGGAAATCGGTTGAGAAAATTTCGAGCACCAAAAAGAGGGAGAAAAAAAAAGAAGGGAAAGTGAACCGTTTGAGTTTAACCCTGAGAAAAGAGGCTAGGCTGTGCCAATCAGCGGTATAGAGGCAAAAAAAAAAAAAAAACCAAGTTTTTCGTTAGAGTTGGGGAGTTTGAATTTGTTCTGGAATAGTATCAGGGCCTTCATTCCCGCGGTCTTATCCCAATTTTCTTTATTCCTTTCTTTCTTTCCTTCTTTTTGTATACTTTTTGTGTTTCATTCTCGGTCTTTGACACCGGGATTTTATCGCGGTGATATAAGATAAGAAGATAAGAACACTAAGAGAGAAAAAAAGTAGACATGGATTGCAAAATTTTGAATAAAAAATAAATTCGAAGACATTGAGGAAATACTCTAGATTGTAACGCGCATGGATTTCAACACTGAGGTTTGACAAACAATTTATTATATCGTTATTTCGAAAGAAAAATTTTTCAAAATCAGTCGTTTCGTGTTTTGAGTTGAACGAGTCGAAGAAACTCCCATTCTTAAATTTTTTATTCAATGAAATTGGACACAATAATTAAAAATTTATCAAACTGGTTCCAAAAAACCGCATTTTCATATCAAAAATTGATTATTTCATGCTTAAAAACTTGGTAATTAAACTGACTAAGAAAAAACCCCAATATCTCGATTCTCCAAATTAATTGAATTATTTATAACGATAAAAAAAGAGAGAAGAATTTATGGGAAAATATTTGTACTAAAAAATGTCTGCAGTCCCTGTTATTTTTTTTATTTTTTTTTTTTACGACTTCCCGCCTTTTTGTACCCCGATAATATATGATATGATACTGAAGGTGGAATCTAGAATTGATTTCGAAAGATAAAGATAAAATTGAAATATATCCCGGTTACTTTTTTTTAATTTTTTTTATTCTATCCTCCGGATTCCGGAAACGATAACAATTTCCATTGCGATTTTATTTACTCTTTCGCTACTCTTTCGTCCTCCTTTATCAGAGATCCTTGCGAAATTTTATTGCGTTGTTCTTTATTTAATACTCGAAAAATAATTGGGATACACTTTTTTTTCCTTTGTTTTAATTGAAACAAAATTCAAGGGGATATCACTACGTCGTGACGTCACCAGCGTGCTTATCTAGAAGCTAAAATAAAATTGAAAATTTAAGCATCAATTTTTCTAAAATTCAAATTTCGAAACAAAATTTATTCGAATTACAGTGAAATAATTTGAATTGCAAGAATACAAGAATGCGAATTATAGTCCCTCGGACCGTGCTGCCATCTACTCCATATCTCCGATGTCAGGCCCCGTCCTGGGCGCTACTGTCTCAAAATTCAAACTCACAATCAGTTCGAGTTGTGAGTTTGAGCGCGTCGCTTGACCAGTTGGCTTCACGATTTCGAAAGATTCTCGAATCCCTGTCTTTCGATTATCAGTTATCAAAATGCAAATTTTCACTATCTTCTTCGCCAAAGTCTTCTCAAATAATTAATCATAATTATCAGAAAATCGTGCGTTCGTTAAACTGTGTCAAATTGTGAGAGAACAATAATTTGAAGAAAAAAAGACTGAACATTGGGCGGATTTTCAAATTGTGTCAAATTGTGTCAAATTGTGAGAGAACAATAATTTGAAGAAAAAAAGACTGAACATTGGGCGGATTTTGTTGCAGAAAATCTCAAAGAAATAAAGAAGAAGAATCGTCAAATGGTGAGTATCCAAAAATTAGTAAAAACTTCAAATCGCATCACACGATGAATCTCCCCGACGAGGAAGAACGTCTGGTTTTGGACGTGATAAAATCCGAAATTAGAGAACGTAGAGACGACGTGAATCGCGTGACGCGTATCGTGAAGAGGGAATTGGAGAATCACAGAAGCGGCGTCACCGCGGCCGAAGACATTTTGAGCAAAGACTGGAGCGACATTGTATCCATCGTCGAACAAATATCGGGTATCAACTTTGTATCGTGCGACGAGATAATATCGACGCTTGTTTTGCTGTGGAATCTCTTGCTCATAATTTTCGCGAGCGTCTACGACCTAGCCGTGGTTCTTCGTAGATGTTTTTCAAAAAGTAATTTCGACATTTGTATCAGCCACGTCGACCGCGCTTTCATCCATAGAAAGTACATCGACTGCTGCGAAGAATTTTGGTTCGAAGATATCGATAGACTGTTGAAATTAAATTACGAGGAAAAAAATGACCGCGAGGGTCTCGAAGACCTTCTCGACTCTGTTGTAGCGACCGAAGACTTGAACCGCGTACCCGAAGCCCAACGCGAGTCTGAATATTACAAGCTAATCGCGAATAATCGATTTCTGATCGACCAAAGGCGCGAAAAAAAACTGATAAGAAGGTTCAAAAGCGTTTGTCTAGATTTTGTGTTGCGAAGAAGCCAAGATTTCCGAGCGGAATCTTATTTCCTCGAAGTTTTCGTAAACTTGATGCGCGGATCGTCGAAGATCGGCGAGATTATCGACGATCTTGAACTCCGGAGATTTTGTTCCAACGATTTGACGCTCGTCGAGCTTCTAAAAAATGTTGAAAAATCGTCGAACGATAACCTCGAGGATCTCAAGGAAGCTGCCGAGGTCCTGGGGCGGGAGAATCGTCCGTTTTTATCGAAGACCTCGAGAGGCGTGATCGAGGCTTACGTCAAGCCCGTAGAAATATCGAAAAACGATCTGGACGGTCGATCGGTGATCGAGGCTACGGGTCAGATCATCGTCCTCGGCGATATCCTCGAATCATTAGAGGCCCAAGGAGACGCCGATGAGGTCAGAATCGTCGGAGGCGAGATCGTCCACGTCGACGCTGACCTCGGCAACGACGTCTGGCACGGTAGGAACCTCGTCGTTCTCTCCAAGACGGTTAAAATCCACGGAAATGTGACCTGGAACCTTTCCGGGAGGGACAGCGGTCACAGTTACACCAGCAACGCCGGAACCGGTCCGGACGGTAATGGGGAACCGGGGAACGACGGTCACGCGGGGGAGAGCGGCGGAAACGTCTTCATCGAGGCCGACGACGTGACAGACCCGGACAACTTGAGGATCCTTTCGAACGGTGGAAAAGGCAGCAGAGGCCAGGACGGAGGAGACGGAGAAGACGGTCGCGACGGCGAAGGCGTCGAGGCGAGTCGACTGGTTGAGAGATTCCCTTCGCCTGTAAAACTGTTTGACCTACGAGCAAAATGTCTTGAAAATATTAATCAGAGTATCCGAGAGTCGACGGAAGTGACGAAGCAAAATTGGTCCGACTCGACTGACATGTTCGTTAAAGTCGAGACGAGCCAGCGGAACGAAATAACGTTTTCTTACGCCGGTGGAGGATGGTTCACGAATCGTCAGGCTCTTCTACTTTGCCAGGGGTCTTCGGGCAAGGCCCCCAAAACGGGTGGCGAGTGCGGAAAAGGCGGCGAAGGTGGTAGCGGCGGGGAAATAGTCTATCGAAATGTAACGACTTACGGGAATCAGGGAGCCGATGGAGACCCTGGAATCGGCGGTCTTCACGGTAAACACGGGAAGAACGGTTGGGACATCGGTTACACGGATTACTCTACGTGGTCATCGCCCGAGTTCAGCGGCCGGGACGAGAACAGCAGGCTTCAGATAAAGTACCACGATTCGAGCTGGATGAATGCCCCTGGATCATCGGTGTGGTGTCCTTACCGAGGCGAATACGCGGAGCTGACTTCCCGTCCGTTGGCGCCAAAGAAGAGGGAAGAGTATCAGCAGCGTGCGGATACAAAGAGCGACCGGAAGCCGCAAGATCAGGCGGTAGCAACCAAGAAGAAGAGCATTTCTCGCGGACAAATTCTCGCCCGATATTCGCGATGCTTCAAATCCTTCGATATAAATGTCTCGTCAAACATGGACAACGTTATCGAACGTGCCGTACAAGCGATGCACGATAACTCACAGCAGGAAGAAGAGGTCAGCACGGATCTTAAGGTCAAACACGTCGTCGCTGCCGCTGACCGAATCAGGATGAACTTTCGTAGGAGTAAAAATGCTGCTAATACTTCTTCGAGATCCACCAGTAAACCAGACATCAGACGAATGATCGGCGAGTTGACCAGCACCGCCGGATTGGACGGTGACAGTTGCTTCAAGAATTCGGAACTCTCAGTTTCCGAGCTCACTCGGATCTTCGAACGAGTTGAGGGGTCAGCCGTGGCGAAAAATTGGCAGCAGCTATTCACTGAAAAGTACAGATCAGCCGTGCTGAGAGAAATTTCGAAGCACGCGTTCCTCCTGGGTATGGATACGGATAACGGAGCAAAGATATCGGCAAAGCGGGCGTCTAGGTACTTGGTAGTGATCGATAATAATACCGGAGAGATTTCCCACAATGTCTTGGGAACTTTGGATCAATATTTGGGCGCAAACAGGGTCGAGCACCGTGAGAAAGTACGTAAATTTGTCGAAGATAATATTTCAGAGATCAAAGATAACGAGGCTCTGCGACGATCCGTCAGGTCATTCGTTATTGGGTCGGGAACGTCGAGGTACTACGAGGAGTATGGAGAGTTTTTGAAAAAACAATTGCACGATTTGAATATATTGTTGGAACCGTTGGTCAACGAGCTCAAACAACACCCGGAAATATATGCTCTCTGGCGTAAACGGAACGAGGACGAAGCAATCAGATTCCAGCTGAACAGGGAGATAGTGAAACACAAATCCCTTAATGTGAGGTGCAAATGTTTCAACAAACAACTCGAGCAGACTTATGACTGGAGCAGATGCTGCGAGGACCGAGATTTTCTGAGAACCTATTACGAGGATATCCGTGAAAACGGTCCATCGTCGGAGAGCTATAGAGAACTACTGGCTCATCTCTTCGAAGTGAATATCAGATTTTATTCGCAAGATAAGAGTAACGGATACCGTCTGATCGGTGATCACAACGCGTCGATCGATCGAGTGGTCAATATTTTCGGCGGAGATCGAAACTCGAAACTAAAACAATTGGCAATCGATGAAGATTTTTTCAAATTGGAGAACGAACGCGCGAAAATTGGTGAAATTTATTCAAAGATTCTCACAAGGATGGCAAGACTCAAAGAAAAAAGAGAAATCGATCATTATTTTGAGACAGAAGCTTTTCTACGTCATGACGATCTCGATAACGATGATCAACAGTTTTCTTACGACGGTCTCAGCGAAGATGAAGCGGTAACTGAAATTATAAAACACTTTTCTTCCCCGGAAGAAAGATTCCAGGTTAAGGAACGCTTGATGAATATATCGCCGCGATATGTCGGCAAGCATGACATTTTGCATCATATCTTCAAGCGGTTTTCAAACGACGGAAAGCACGTGTCTTACCAAGAATTGTGCTCTCTCGTTAATTCAATCATGTCATCCGTTGTCGAGGACAAGAATAATCTGGACATCATCGGTTGGATAATCGCGGCTTGTCCTCAAAGAAATTGGACGGACGAATTGATCCTGCTACAAATTGAGGATCATTTGAAGAAACAAATTCCTGATAAGCCAAAGTGGAGAGATTATCTGTCAAAAGTAACGGATAAGAACATTTTGGCCCTGTTCAAATCGAAGCTCAATCTGGCCAAGCCGAACGGTTCGATCGACGCGAAAATCATCGAAGACATTCTGACTCTACTCAGCAGCATACCGAACGAGATGGTAAACCTCGACGGCATGGAATTATCCGACTGGCCTTGTGCCATGAAGGAAAATTACTGGACACACAAACTGTCGCCATTGCCGAATGGCGATAACGGTCAGACACTATCCGGAGCCTCTTACTACCTCTTATCGATGGAGAACATCTTCGGTACCCATGTGGTATCCAAGTTTATAGAGACATTGGTAGGCAAGGCTCCACCTCTCGAAAAGGTCCTCGATATTCTGACCAATTTCAGCAACAGAAATTGGAATCTGAGTGAGAAAGAGGTGGAATCTCTTGCCGCGAATCCTTCCGTCGACGCGTGGATCAAGGAAATGGACGATACGTCCGTTGACAGACTAGACCGGGACGTGTCACGTTTGGTCGAGCTGATCAAGGGCAATGGGAACACTTCTAGGAACATCCTCGATCGTTTAACGGATATCGAAAATACCATGCGTATAGCGAGGGGCGAAATTCCTGGGAGCATGAAGCGCCTGGTCGAGTGGGTCAAGGACAATAACAATTATTCTGATAGTGATCGTGAAGATTTTGCCAGTGCGTCGGGAACGGAAGACTTGGTGCAATTGATTTGCAAAAACGAAGTGAATACCGGAAGAGAGACTGACCCCCGAACGCTGTACTACCGCGTGATATTTCGCAAGTATTCGAAAAATTATCTCGCCGGGATCAGCGATAGCGAGAGGAAGGAGTTCCTCGAGGAGACTCGCGCCGATATATTGCTCAGTGTCGTGGACAAGGTGATAGAGTCAAAAAAGGGGTTCAAACTTCGGGATACTCAGAAGCTGGCCATCCTGGCGCTTCTCACAAACGAGCGAAACACTCTGGTCCAGGTGTCGACCGGGGAGGGAAAAACTCTGATCGTGGTATCCTCGGCGATAATAAAATCATTGATGGGAGAAAAGGTGCACGTGATAACCAGCTCGTCCGTCTTGGCGGTCCGCGACGCCAAAGAGAATCTGGACATCTATGGCGCGTTCGGTATAAGCGTAGGACACAACTGCAGCGAAAATATCGACGAGAGAAAAGCGGTTTATTCGAGTTCCGACGTCGTTTACGGTAACCTGTCCAGCTTCCAGCGCGACTACTTGCTCGATACATTTTACGGAATGAATATCATGGGGGACTGTAAGCTCGAAAATTTATCCGTAATCGTCGACGAAGTTGACAGCATGCTGCTGGACAAAGGTAACAACATGCTCTACCTGTCCCACGACATCGCAGGACTCGACAAGCTCGAATCAATTTACTTGTACATCTGGCAGAAGGTGAGCATACGAACCGCGAATCCGGCTGACTATTCTCACATTTTTGACGTCGAGGCGATAAAAGAATCCGTGATGGACGACATGTATGGTTTGTTGAAAAAGGAACATTTACGTAAAATCGATCCTGGGCTGGACGAGCAGGTAGTGAATCGTATGTGGAGAGGCCTCGTCGATTCTGGGATAGTCGATGAAGGTGGCAAGTTGCTGAAGAAGAAGATCTCCCGTCGGGAACTGAGGAACATAGTACATTCACCAAACTCCAGTCGTCACGCGAACCGTCTGTTCCTTATATTAGAGGAACGTATGAAGAGAGTGAGGTATACGCGGGTTCCGAATCACCTGAAACCATTCGTTGAACTGCATTTGGATACCTGGGTAAAAAGCGCTATAACGGCATCAGCGATGCAACCGGGTCATGACTACAGAATCGACGTTGACAGTACCGGAACAGCTAGAGATCGTGATCCTCGTATTATAATAGTGGACAGAGAAACCGGAACGGATCAGCCAAATTCAGAATGGGAAGAAGCCCTGCATCAATTTTTGCAGTTAAAACACGGATTGAAGTTGTCGATGCAGAGTTTGAAGGCTGTCTTCATTTCCAACGTATCGTATTTGAAAAAATATCGCACCTTGTACGGACTGACGGGAACCCTGGGATCGAAACGAGACAGAGATTTACTGAACGAAATACACTGTGCCGATTTCGTCACCATTCCCACATCAAAGTCCAAACGATTCGTCGAAAAACCGCCAATTATTTGCTCCAATGAGAGTAAATGGACCGACGAAATTTACAAGGAAACGATCACGGTCGCGAGAAGGGACGAGAGGTCGGTTCTGATCATATGCGAAACCATCCAGGCGGCCGAATCGTTGTACAACGAATTTTTGAAAAGAGGCGGCGCCGCCGCCACAAATATCCACCTCTACACACGGGATCACGAAGAGTTCGCCGTAGCTCAGGGCAAGAACGAGTTGGGCCAGGGCGAGATCATAATTTCGACAAATTTATGTGGTCGAGGTACCGACTTGAAAATTACAAGAGGATTGAAGATAGCGGGTGGACTCCACGTTATCCCGGCCTACTTACCCGACAACCACAGGACATTGGAGCAAGCACAAGGACGAGCAGCACGGAAAGGTGACGAAGGATCGGGACGACTGATCATCGTCTCTTCGAGTGGTACGAACATATTCGATTTGAGGAAAGACCGCGACCTCGCAGAGTCGCAGAGAGTATCGGCTCTGAAAGAATACTACGAGACCCATATAATCACCGAAGAGAAATGCTTCGAGAGTTTCCAAAAAGCGTTCAAGGATCTTAACAAGACTCTCACAGCCAGTGGCGAAGACGACCAAGTGATTAAAATGTTGTTGCGAACTTGTTTGGACAAGTGGGCTTTCTGGTTGGATGAAAGTAACAAGTCCATCAAGGATACAGCTGACGAAGACAGCAGACGGAGGTTGGAAGCATCGTTGGACGAATTCGTCTCACAGTTTCGGAATTTCAATATCGACGGGGTTCAAGGTCAGCCCATTCGAATGGTTGATATTGGCAAATTATATTGTCAAAAAGGTGAATATGGCAAAGCCATCGAACTCTTCGACAAAGTTATCGAATTGGAGCCGATATTCTGCGAGGCTGCTCGTTACTACAAAGCGTTTGCGATGATAAGAGACTTGGATCAGTCGTCGCGAAAACAGGCATTGAGAAACATCAAGACTGAATTGCGAGAGGCTGCGAGACTCTTCGACGAGCACAGTAAATTTACGATTTGCGCAGGGGTCGTTGTGAAGGAGATAAAAAAATGCACCGAAAAACGGAACATCGTACAGATCGATACTTACGCCGAACAGCAGAAGAAACTGAGGCACCTCTACTGCTTGTTCTCACAATCGATAGACGACATTTACGACAAACCCGTGACTTCTGAATTGTTTTTCAATTCATTCATCAGCCAAAATCTCTCCGAAGTTCTCTACAGAGAATTGCTCGGCAATGGGATTCTGAGAAAGCCCAAGATTAAAATCAATATAACCGAAGATACGTGGGAAAAGATCAATCTAGGCTATGGAGTATCGGTTGACGAGCTGAAAAACTTCATCTCTTCGATCAAGGGCAGAGAAATCGACGAAAAACAGATTCTCACAGAGTTGAAGAGTAACTTGAAGATGCCCAGTAGGGAAGACTTTTGGCAACTGTTGATCAAACACCGTATCTTTTTCGACCAAGTCAACTATGTCGTTATCGACGTTAGAAAGCTGGAAGAACTTGATTCTTGGCTGCTGATAAAAATGCGTGAAATAATCGCCAACAACGAATTGCGTCAATTGGATGCGAATGAAATCGTCCTGTACGATGAGAAAAGTGTGACGGAACCGGACCGTATGGTGGTCGAAAAAATTCATCTTCAAAATTTGATGACTGCTACCAAACGAGGATATGAATATCTGATAGAGAAAGGGGTATTTTTTGAAAACAGTAGAGTATTCGTAGATTCGGGTGAAATATCCTCCACCCCTTTGGCACGTTACGATTCTATTACTCTGAACGATTTTGCCACGTCGAAAATACCGGAAGATGACGCTCAACTAATTTTTGCAGAACTTGTTCGGCGGAATATTCTTCGAAAAGATATTTCGTCGGAGGATATATACCGGTTAGGAATTCCGAGTGACAATATTCATCTGATCGAGCTTCCATCCTACCCCGTTTATCAAGATGCTGTTAGAAAATTACTCTCATTTTATTTCACGTACAGAATTTGTCTCGATAAAATTATAAACAAGCTAAAAAGTGGAATCTCAGAACCCGTTAATCCGGGACTCACGAGCCACCCGCACAGCAGAATAATTTGCGAATTGTTGGATCAGAGAATTATCAAACCTGTCGAGTTTGGTAAAGGGTTCGATAACCTGGGCAGCGAGTTGCGCAAAATTTTCGTACGCAAATTGAGTGAATCTGATCTAGTAGCCCTAATGTCTAAATATGGACTCAATTTGAACTGGACAGAAGCATCTGAGCTTTGCAGACATCTGGTAGAAAAGAAATGGCTCCGCGTTAACAACGATAACGACATTGCAGTCGACAAGTGTGTCGTCGAGATCCTCGGTACCAGGTACTCGGTACCAGGTACTCGGTACACGATCAACGTCCCAACGAAAAGAGAATCGCTAACTATTTTCACGATGTTGGAAAATCGAATCGAACAAATTTTCGACGATCGTTTGAAACTTGCTGAACAATCTTCTATCGAACATGTGATCCAAGTTTTCGAAGAGGCAAAAAGTCCGTTAAAAACACTGGACACTCCCGACGCCGGTCTGAAAGATCTGACCAAATATAACGGACTCGATGGTTCCACGCACTTGGAAGAAGTCACTACCTTCACTCTCAATAGCTTGGACAAAGTTTTAATCTTAGAGGAGAAAAAATGGTCCTGGAAGACTACTGTAAACACCGCAATAACCGTGGCGATGGGAATAGCCCAAGTAGCCATAGGTGCGACGATGCAGGTCATGTCCGGAGGTTTGCTTACCAACGAAGCTGCCGGTTTCATCGGTGAAGGAATCGGAGATATCATTTTTGCAATTGGCTCATACAGGTCGGGTCACTTTAGTTGGAAAGCTTACCGTCAACACAAGCTTCAAAGTATGGCGTTGACCATTGCTACAGCTGGTTTGGGACCCCTCTTGTTGAACGGCGTTGCTCTGGGCCGCACCGCACTCGCCATGGGTTCTGAAATGATTGCAGAAGTTGGTGCGAAGATGGTAGCGATGGCGGTGGGTAAGATCGTCCTATCGAAAGTCGGGAATGCGGCGGTTATCGCACTGTCTTACACCGGAATCGATGCGCTGGTTCAGAATTTCGCTAGAACCATAAGCAACAGTTTGAGCTCCTGCCTTATTTCTAACATCAGAAGTAAGATAAGCGAATCCGGGATAGGCGCGAGCTTGGAGAACATTTATCGAGCATTGGGGAGAGACAGGGCGATGAGGATCGTTAACGAACTGACCGAGAGTTCGCTAAACGAGAAGAGTCTCATAGCTAGATATTTACCCACGGTTTTTAAGTTGATGGAGGGCGTATGTCAAATGGTGAATAATGAACTTGGAAAAGTCTCGAGGGCCGGTAAAAACTTTTACAACCTAGTGGCTAAAATATTCAACTCGATATTAGCCGCGCTACCGTGGGCAGCGAAAGTGGCCCACCTCGTGGACATAAGAAACGTTACTGGAAATCTTTTGAACAGTTTGCAGACGAGATTGAGAAACGCGTTGCGAACACACGGGGGAGAAAACGCGCGGGTGGAAACTCCCGAAGAGATTGCGGACTGTCAAAGATTCAAGACGGAAGTAATCCAACGATGGAACTCGCTGGTATGCGATAAGGCGGGAGAAATGATGGAGCGACACGTGGTGAGGCCTCTGCTGGACGAGGGTATCGGCAAGATCGTGAAACGGTGTGAGAAAATAATCGAGAACGGATACAGATCGTGGAACACGGTTCGGACCGACGAGGGTCTCGAAGAGCGGAGGCGAGAGTACTGCGAGAATCAGAAGAATTGCAAGACCGTCGACGCTAACGGGGTCGCGGAATGCCAGGTCGTCGAGTATCACAACAGCCTCCAGAAGCTGGTGGCCAAGAAAAGCGACTCTGAAATATTATCGGCGGTCAGGGAAAACGTGCCGATGGACGCATCCTGCATCGAAGCATGCACTAAGGCGGTGCGCAAGGTGTCGGGAATCGAGGGACTGACGATAGTCGTGAAAGGAGAAAGTCGCACATCGTCGTCATCGCAGGTAGTAGAGCTTGAGCTGATCGATAATCGTTTCAAACTCTATCGAATCGAGGGGAATGCCGAATTCGATAATAATTGCTTGTACGAGACGGTGTCCAGACACACAAACCTCAGCGTATCTCGAGAGAGATTCGCCTTTGAGGTGACCAGCTTCATCCAGCGGGACGAAGCCCGGTGTCACGTGTCGACTCGTTACGATTCATCAGCCAGTCGTGGGTATCGTGTGATCAGAATGTCCGATCGCAAGTCGTTGAAAAACGTCGTTTTTGATGATCGAGTCAACTTTTCGGTACCAAGTACTAGTTCAGAAGTTGGACAGACGCTGCACCGGCCGGTTACCGATTTTGGGATTGATAGGAATGTTGATTGGGGCGGTGAAACGTTCTCCGAAGTCGAGACAAGGGAGGGTTTCGTTTTTCTTCACAATAGTCGGAGCGTGGCTACAGCGATTGGCGGATCGCCTACTCAGGGTTTGCGAGTTATGGCGTGTGAGGAAGTTGGAGAATCTCGATACGAGTATAATTCATGGAGGAGAAGAAGCACCAGAGAAGTAAACGGCCTGAGTTCGAGTACCGATTTTCCGGGTAACTGTTATTCCAGACGAATGGTAACAGAACAACGGACGGAAAGAACCAATTTCAATTGGCGCCTGAGATCGCAGAGACGATCATTGCAAATTCATGATGATACATTGAATTCTGTCTAAAGACAGGATCTGTGAATCAGAACAGATTCACATTCTTGGTCAATTCTATTGGCATTGGATCGCAGTCAATATTTTGCAACATTATTTGACTTTTTTCATATCGTTTCTCAATTATTCCACATCAATATTTAATTTTTTTCATTGTTCCACATCAATATTTGACTTTTTTTCATTGTTCCTCAATTATTCCACATCTTATTTAACTTTTTTTCATTGTTCCACATCAATATTTGATTTTTTTCATTGTTCCACATCAATATTTGACTTTTTTTCATTGTTCCTCAATTATTCCACATCTTATTTAACTTTTTTTCATTGTTCCACATCAATATTTGATTTTTTTTTCATTGTTCCACATCAATATTTGATTTTTTTCATTGTTCCACATCAATATTTGACTTTTTTTCATTGTTCCTCAATTATTCCACATCTTATTTAACTTTTTTTCATTGTTCCACATCAATATTTGGATTTGTTTCAATGTTTCTCAATTATTCGATATTAATACTTGATTTCTTATCATCGTTTTTCAATCATTCCACATCAATATATAATTTTTTTTTTTTTTTTCATTGCTTCCCAATTATTACACATCATTGGGATTTTTTTTCATCCTTTCTCAATTATTCCATGGTTAATGCTCAACGATTAAATACGTACAGCAAGTTCGTTTTTTCTGGCTTGAAAATTATTATCATTGTTATTTTCGAAACCTTCATGAATTGCTTTATCTTCTTTTTCTTATCATCACTTTGATGATCTCAGACACTTCAAATATACAGTCGAAAATGATTTTTCAAATTCGGATTATCAATTATAGTCGAATGTATCGTTAACCGATACATTCGACTATTCAAACACTCGAAATCTTAATCTATTATCGAGTGGTTTACCAAATTTTTTTTCTAGTCATAATTATCATAATTAGGTATATAGTCGATATAAAGCGATAGTGTATTGAGTTTAATTAGTATTACCTCACAATTAGGTATTATACATATCATGTGTAGATTAAATACGCAGGAATTGAATTTTCATAACTATTCATTCCATCAGATAGTTTTCAATTTTGTTTTTCTTTCTTCGCATCGAGTTTTACATATACTTTGTAGGATTAGTTTCATAATTATTATTCATTCTATCGGATAGTTTTCAATTTTTCTTTACCCTCATGAGCTTTATACGTATTTTTGTAGAATTAGTTGTTTTAGAAGTAGGTGTATAATACATGTGAAATAACTCTTCTTGGTGTTTCACGTCGTGAAATATATATTTTTCTATATTTGAAGAAGTTATAGTTCCGAATAACTTTACCTCATTCGTTGATGAACGAAAAATGAAAAACAAAAACCCTTGTCCTACTTGTCTAAGACCTGAGACGACAAGATTAGTTATCATTTCACACAATAAAAATGAAAAGGGGACTAAAATACTCCATATTATCTGAAGTTACCGTAAATAATAACCGAATTATTGAAGATGCTCCAAGGAAAAACTGTAGATTTTTCTGTTAACGATAATTAATTTGTATATTGTAATGATATTCCGCATCTGTGATAATTGTCTTGTTTTATATTACTAAAAATTTTGTACTCGACGAGTAGTCAAGACTTATCATCGTGGGAGGCTCAACTTCTAACGGACCACACACTACCTTGAGGTCCCCCGGAACGATGAAATATTCGGAAGATCCAGTCCAGGAAGGTCAACAAGTAAGAAAAACAAATCATCTCCTAAATCATGAATACCAGCTGGCAAGTGATGACAGTACGGAGAACTGTGAAAATATGAAATTAGTGGAAAGTCTGACATCACTTCTGCTGCTCTGATTCCAATCCTGGAACATAAACACACACACACGCGATGCGAGACAACGTTTCGAAAACCTGAACCAGCAAGGTTTCTCCGTCGTGAAAGGCAGCTGCTGGTAATATGAAGAAATACATCAGGTGAAAGATAAAAGAAGAAGAACGACCTAAGATGGAAGATAAAGGAAGAAGAACGACGTAAGATGGGAAATTGTACGAAAAACTATGTAAGATGGAAGATAAAGAAAGAAGAACGACGTAAGATGGAAGATGAAGGAAGAAGAACGAAAATTGTACGAAATACTATGTAAGATGGAAGATAAAGAAGGAAGAACGACGTAAGATGAAAGATAAATGAAGAAGAACGATGTGAGATGGAAGATAAAGGAAGAAGAACGACGTAAGATGGGAAATTGTACGAAAAACTATGTAAGATGGAAGATAAAGAAGGAAGAACGACGTGAGATGGAAGATAAAAAAGTAAGAACGACGTAAGATGGAAGATAAAGGAAGAAGAACGACGTAAGATGGAAGACAAAGGAAGAAGAACGACGAAATATGGAAAATCGTACGAAAAACTATGTAAGATGGAAGATAAAGAAGGAAGAACGACGTAAGATGAAAGATAAAGGAAGAAGAACGACGTAAGATGGAAGATAAAGAAGTAAGAACGACGTAAGATGGAAGATAAAGGAAGAAGAACGACGTAAGATGGAAGACAAAGGAAGAAGAACGACGAAATATGGAAAATTGTACGAAAAACTATGTAAGATGGAAGATAAAGAAGGAAGAACGACGTAAGATGAAAGATAAAGGAAGAAGAACGACGTAAGATGGAAGATAAAGAAGTAAGAACGACGTAAGATGGAAGATAAAGGAAGAAGAACGACGTAAGATGGAAGATGAAGGAAGAAGAACGACGCAAGATGGAAAATTTGTACGAAAAACTGCACAAGATGATAGCGAAAATCGAGCTATCGTCACTTTCAATTCCTGGTGACACAGTGCCGAGTCAGTGAACCGAAGATGTCCCGCGGTTCTCCATTCTGAATTATTTGACGGCTACGCGATGAGCACCCAAATCATGTCTCACCGTGTCTTCGAATCCGCAGACATCTTCACGCTTCGACGTGCACATTTTCCGAGAGACCTACGATTTTCCACTGTAAATTTCATTCACGTCGATCATTTGGTCATTCAACCAGATTCCTCTAACGACACTTTGGGATCGATAAGATTCCCCATTCAATCTACAAGACCAAAGATATGAGGACGACTCTGAGACGATCCTGTCCAGATGCTGGATGCCGATGTGACGATGAATGAACAACTTATCGGTCGCGATCCGGGGACCTCGGGGAAGGACGCGGTGTGTGACATCGGACTCTGCGAGCTACAGCCTACAGAAGATCTTCGTATATCGTTGTATACTATTACATACTATAATACATTAATTTTAATTTTGGAATCTACGTAGTAGTCATTGTTTTTTACGCAGATGTTGTCTCTAATTGCAAGTATTTCTCAATATATGTATATGTAAGAGCACCAAAGCTTCTCGTTCTATCAGTGTCTTCTAGTTTCGTATCACATAGGGTTTAATTATTTCTAACGTATTTCGTATCTCTAACACTTTTGTCTTTCCTTCTTTTTTTTTTATTTCTTCTCTTTGTGGAATTTGTAGCTGATAAAATTATACCGTTCAACTTGATGTCGTTACCATATCGTCTCGAAAACTTCCTTGGAGTATCAGGCATTTACCGTTGATAGTCTTAGAAATATGCTTCTATAATGAATATCGTTGATTAGTTTTATTTTATCAATAATTTCTGGACATTTATTCTTGGTAATATTATTAACATTGTAACACGTACTGAATATACGTAACGACTGACTCCATCGAACGAAGGATTAATCGCAATTTTATACCTCATCCCAACTTATTCCACAGGTATTAGGTACTTGTTGAGTCTCTTATCAAGTAAATACACAATTCGACAAATGTTATCTTTTTCTGGTCCTTCTGGTCCAGTCGAGTGAAAAAATCAATCGATGGAATCAATTCTGTAGAATATAAATTAAATCTCGAACCTTCTCGTTTTTACTTCATTATCGTCATCGAGGCGATCAGCGGCGACTGCAGTAAAAAAGGTAAGTGAATTTTTCTTAATAATCAAGTTTGGAGAGAATATTGCCAAAATAGAGTTTAGATTTGGAGCTTTTATTGAAAAAACAAAAAAGATCAAAATTATTGTAAATCAAAGTAGTTCATTCGGAATCAAACGAGTTCCACAGAATTCCATTCATTTCATCATCGATTCGATAAGGTTTGTGAATTATTTATTAACTACACCGATTATTGAAAATCAATTGGACTAGTCAAAATTAATTTTACTATTCGACTCAGTCGTTGAAAAATTTTGTTTCTCTCTTCATAATTTACTTACTTACTCCGATTGCATGTTTATATTTATCAAGCTGGTGAACAGAGGCAGGCCTTGTTCCATGATTGTCAACTAATCAACTAATCTTGTCGTCCGAGAGAACTGTAGCCATAATATTTACGCTATCGCTTATCGTACACATGAAATACCCTGTAGCTGTATCCACTGTCGAGAGCCGAAAGCGATATTCCCGAGACCTTGTGACGAATACGAGCCAAATTTGCATCAATTCAACTCGATATTCTCATTGAACATTGATTTTTGTCATCAAGATCAATATTTCGAATTTATTAATACAGTAGACTTTTTTTTTCGTATTCTTTGGGATTGAACTGATAAATTTCGAATCGATTACGTCTTTATTCCGGTGTCATTGAATCAATTCTGCGTCGTCGCAGCTGCCACAGTCACCAACCGGAAGCCGCTAATCTGTGAGATGAAAAAATACATTTCCATCGTCCTTCGGGGCTCCTACGCAGTTATGAGATCTTTTACGAATGGAAATAAAAATTATTCCCCATATAGGAAGAAATTCAGTATTTCTAAGACCAATTTTGAGAACCTTTTGAAGATTTTTTTGGCCAACGAGTTAGCGACGAAGGAAAATTGCGAAAAAACCGCTTGGGAACGACGTGGACGATCTTAATCTTAATCCCTCGAAATGAAACGAGATTTGACACCGTGGAGATAAGCGCTTCTTATCCGAAATCCGGCTACCATTTGAGGTATAAATTTATCCGGTACAAGAAATCCATTAAGAACACCTTCCGGCACTTGATTGATTCGTTTTTTTTTTTTTTTAATACACTCTGAGGGGTTTCGGGCGCTGATTTACTGCCCCGAAAAAACCTCTTTCAGAGTTTCCCTGATTTTAGTCCTAATTAAAGTGGATAAATTTCAGTTTGATCAGCAGCAAATCGGTTGTAGATTTTTTTCATTTATTTCTATCACAATTTCTGAAATTTGCAGACTTTACCCTCCAACGGGCCAAAAGCAGCAATTTTTTAAGTTCACTTTTTTTACTCTTTTTTTTTTAAAGATGAGTTTTCTTAGAGGTTTTTGTGAATATTGAGCAGCCTGATTTTTTTTTTTTTTACGAGAATTTTGTTTTTGTACAATTTTTTGGAATAAAAAAAACTCAAAGATTATAATTTTTTTGATTCTAGAGTAATTTGAGAAATTAGAAACAAAAATTCAATCTTCAAATAAATTACCCCATGTATAATTTTTTGATTTTTTTTATCAAATTTGGTTATTTCATTTCGTTTCCACTTTCCCAAATTTTCCTCAGTTTCTATTCCATTATTATTCTCAGTGTCATTGATCCTCGGATCCTGGGATGGATTTTCCGCGTATCAATTTGTCAGGATCGAGGTTTTTTTCTTTTTTTTTTCTTCTTTTTTCGTTTCCCAAGTCGACGAAATCAGTCAATTAATCAAACCTCCAGGTGCGTCGGTGCTCCTTCGACGATGTCCTTAAAGCGATCTCTCTTTGATAAATAGGAGAAACCGAGCGAAGCTCGAAGAGAAAATGAAGTTGAAAAAAAATGGCTTTTTGGATTCAGAATTTCCGTATTTGTGATCAATTCTTAATCTATAAAATATTATTTCGTTCGAAAAAATTCACACATTCATTGGCAGTATAAATTTATTGGAAAAATTGGAAAAAGTCCAGTTGGAACAGAGAAGTCGACTGAAATTGAAAATAAAAGAGACAAAATCAAGTCCGGACTAGATTCTTGCTAGTCTTCATTAAGGGTACGTCATGGAAATCCTTTTAAGAATAATTTACCTAGAAATGATAAAAAAAAAAAAAGAACTGGTGTGATAGATAATAATTACAAAGTGAAGGAACAAGAACGAACGAAGACTTAAAGGGGTAAAAGCTAGATGAAGAGCCACCAAGAAAGTTTTTAACCCTAAATTATTATGATTATCAAGTTTGAAACTACGTATACGTTGTTAAAAACTGAGAAACTTAGTACATAATGTATCAACGGATGAAAGTCGAGTTATTATACATTCATAAAGCTCATTCTCTCTTTATCTCTGTTGTCACATTATTAATTTTGAATTTTTAACTTTGTCGCAAATGATTGTGGATTTTTTTACACTGAAAATACACTTCAAATTTTTATCTCGATAGTATTCTGGTTCAGTTGACAATTCTGAACAATCACATGTGTCAAATTTTTTGGATCCTGTTTTTCTGCTTCATTTTGAAAATCGACAAAATGAAACTTGAGTGGCTCACAAAAATCGAAATTTCAAAGTCTGCTTACTTCGACAATTTTTTATATCATTCGCTGAAATTTGCTCTTTATTTTACATCCTATTTCGTTCCGGAAATGGAAAAATCTGCTAATGGGCTGACGTCATGTTTTTTTGAAGCTCAAAAAAGCATTCAGAAAAAAATTGCAATCGGTAATACAAATCATAATCACTATCAATTATTTATTGATTAAGTAAATTCGAATGATATCACAAATTTATATATATAATTAATTGGTCGTTAAAACTTTTGTCGATCATCAACCTTTCTACCTCAATTAAGGGATCCCAAAAAATTGTGGAATACAAATTAGAAATAAACAAAAAAAGAATAATGAAGGGATGATTCGGGACTTTTTTTTGTTTGTTCTTCAATTTTTCTTTAATTGGAGAAAAACTTGGTTTTTCTTTCAGATACGTAACGAAGGCTCTTTACGATTTTTTACGAGCTGTTTGCTTTTCATAAATATTTATTTTGCAAAGATTCTTTGATCCCCCTCGTTTCCACGGTCCGTTTATTCCGTGGGAAAATATAATAAAACGAAAAAAGAGAAAGAAAGAAAGAATGAACCGAGAGAGAGAAAAAAATTAATCATCCTCGTTTGAAACCCGTTGATTAATAATATGCGTCGAATAAATTACTCGAGACTCGTGACTCGCTTATTAGTTTCGCAATTTCACCTCATTTCGACTCTGCTGGAAAAAAAAATCCCCGAAAATTTATAGATATTCATTTATTCATTTAATTAAAACAATCCGCCGAGATTCAACGTCTAAAAAAAAAACGTCTTACCTCGTTTCATAAGACCTGATTAAAAAATTCTACTCTCCATCCCGTAACGGGTGCCCAAAATTCCCGAGAGGCTAAAATCTGTGCGGGAAACTGCGAAAGCGTGCGGAAATCGTCGGCCGCTCGGTCATCTTCGGCTTCTGCGCGCGCATCGCGCCGACTCACGCGGGTTATTTGAATTCTAAAAACTTATTCACCAACTTGAAGACCAACTCGATGATCTCATCGATGAAACTGTAAATTTATGCTTTTTGAGCACTAAAAAAAAAGATTCCTGAAAAAAAGTGTTCGGAAAAACACGGTTTTCTACTCAAAAATTCATAACTTCTTCAATTTTCAATATTTATTCGCTAAAATTTAGGACAACACTCTTCAGTTTTAGTACTTCCATGGGAAAATTGTTTGGTACGGTGTCTTTGAAAAATTATATTCATTTCGAAGGCTCAAATTGACGGTTCTAAATTTTTCCGGTTTTTACTACTCGTTCGCAAAGTGAATCCGGGTTAAATTATCCCAGGGTGATTATTAAGGGTTAATGTTACTTCCGGTAGAATTGGAGCGAAACGGAAAGCAAAAAATAAACTTTACAGGCACATGGCTCGGGAATTGTAGTCGAAGTCGAGACTGAAACTGAGGGTATACTCAGCATTGATGATGACGGTAATGGTGATAATTAAGTCCTCGGAATTGCGCGGCATCAAGATTTAAAAAAAGGGGAAAAGTTATTCAATCAACCAGCGAAGGGACGGTTTGTGATTAAATCAAAGGAATGATTAATCGCCTCGGACGCTCTTCCTCTGCGCTTTTAATTGCTACGTAAGATTCATTATTGCGACTGAATCTTACAGTTCTAGAATAAATCCACGAGGGAAAAAAAAACTCGTTTTAAAAGTTGGCTTATTTTCCTCCTGTGAAAATGAGAGCTTTTTGTGCTCCGGGGCTTTGGCACTTTGTCATATCCCTTATCCACTTGATACCGCCGTTACACTTCTGTGAATCTGTAAGAAACTCCATTTTGACTCGGGAAAAAAATTTCCCTGCTAGTTAGCGGAACTTTTTCAACACATTTTTTTTCACTCTCCGACTCTAATTAGTATCTCATCCAGCTACTTAATTATACCAGTGCTCAAAAATTCCGAGAATAAATGTTCAGATCTTCTCAGACCGCAATGAAAAATTCACGGTACGTATCAGATCCATTCCGACGGAATTTTAGGGCCGAAAAGTTGGTCCCTGATTTTCAAAATCATGCTCTTCGTTGAGGTGACAAAATCGAATTTGACAGACGTTCAGAAAAAATCTTGTCAGCGAATTCCCCCAGTTCGGAGAACGAATAAAGGTCTGACCCTTTCAAAATCGTGGTATCAGCGGCGATTTCATCCCCCGAAACGACAAGAACTGGGGTGAAGTTGGTTCGCTACTCTGCGCGAAAATCGTAACATTGATTTTCTCTGGGCACACAGCGTAACGTCGGACTCTGTGCTCCATGCCTTCTGACAAAATAACCGAAACCCAAATCAGGATTCCTAACACCAAAGTAAACAGGAGATGTGGAAGGACTCTGAGCCTTTTTCGACCTCATGCTGCTGGATAAAATTCTCGAGGGAAATGGTCCGCGGTTCTCTGCGGTTCTCTTCAACATCCGGTGAAGACGAGTAGCCGATATGAGGATTTTGTCCACATGCTTTTTGTTGGGACTACACCGTAGCTTTTCATTGTCAAGTAAGAGTTTGAAAAAACTGAGCGTGTATGCAGAGAGAAAATGGCCCTTGGGCCAATTTCCACGTTTTCCTAGTTGGGTGTTGAATTTAATTAAAACTCTCGTCCTCGTCCTCTCGTTGTACCTTGATGTGTGCGAAAGTCACTTTGTACTCACAGTTTGGACATTAGATTACTGAACGTCGGTTCATAATTGGAATAA
This sequence comes from Euura lappo, assembly GCA_018257835.1. NCBI lineage: Eukaryota > Metazoa > Arthropoda > Insecta > Hymenoptera > Tenthredinidae > Euura > Euura lappo. The sequence continues at coordinate 162,125 of JAEUYN010001679.1, forward strand.
TTTAACACGTCATAGAAATATTGTTCCACGAAATTCAGAATCATGAATCGTCATTTATTATCTTGAATTAACGTGTCACGGTTCAGGAAGGTAAATTTTCTCATTGTCAGTGTGAATTGGACGGTATCACCAGAAAAAATGTCGGATCGTCAGAGATCACCGAAAAAAAACGATCTTTTTGATGAATTATTGTAGGAAATGACGATTGGTGAAATAGTCATTTCAAAAAATCATTATTTCTAAAAAAGCGATTGAAAAAATGACGATTTATTGGAGAGGATCATTTCCCACGATGACAATCTTCGAGTAATTCCAGAAATTGACGATTTTTCAATAAATCATTAGAAGAAATTACGACTTTTTTCGATATAACTTCTGAACGGTTAATCCTACGACAAAACTGTCGAATGTAAATTTGAAGCGGACAAAATTCTCTACATTTTTTGTGGAAACACTTTTTTTGTAAGTCTAACGGATAACGAGTTACAGCGGCACAAACTATTAAATTTTCCCCGAAAATCATCCAACTTGATCTTTTCACGGTAAATTTTGTAAAAATGAATTACGTTGTGAAATTTTTCAAGGTTTTTCACAGGTTTCCTAGAGCAGGTATAGCTGACCGTCCTTCGTGTTTGCTTCTTTTACGACGGTCAAAAGGGACGTCTCCGTCTCTCCTCTTGCTCTAAATATATACTTATTCAAAATTTACCGTGAAGAGATTGAGTTGGACGATTTTCGGGGAAATTTTCATTGTTTGTGCCGCTGTAACTCGTTATCCGTTAGACTTACAAAAAAAAGTGTTTCCACAAAAAATGTAGAGAATTTTGTCCGCTTCAAATTTGCATTCTACATTTTTGTCGTAGGATCAACCGTTGAGAAGTTATATGAAAAAAAATAATTTTTGTACCTTCAATCCAAGATGGCGGATCAATCGGACTCCCCCCATTTCGGATTTTTCATCGGGGCCCGGAACTGAACAACAGCGAAGGCCTTTTTTGCTCCCTATTGACCGGACTACGAAATATCTCTCGAATTTCAGACATAGTAGAACTTCAAAATAGTGACATAGAAAAAAAATGTCGAGCTATCCAGAGGGTCAAGAAAAAATGGACTCTTGTTCTATTCCATAAAAAAAGGAACAAACTCTAAAAAAATCGAATTTCTCTCTTCCCTCGAATCCCTGAGGATTTTCCTCACCATCCCAGAACAATTTCCGAATTCTAATTCTCCAAATTTATACAGTTCGCGTGCAAAAAGAAAATTCGGTGAAACGAATCTACCGTGGCTTTTCTTTCGCTGTGGGTATCCACTCTGCGGGGACCGGATTAAGTTTCGGTGGTCCCATCCACCCTCGGGAATTTTGGGATACAATGTCTGGATTCAGGTAGGTCAGGAGTGTCTGTGTGCCAGGTAATTCTCGACGGCGGGTTCACCCGCTTATGGTATATGGATATTACAACTCTTACGGGTTTTATCGGAGGTCCCGGTATTGCATTATTACTATTATTATCATATACCCTCGCTTCGGGTAAATTGAACAATGCACAACGCTCATACAATACCGCCGTAATCCTCAGCCTCGTAATTAAACCAACAAACTACAGATTTACACGAATTTCGTTGCACCAGCTTATTTAGGGTCGCATCCATTGAACAGTTTTCCATCCGAACTAGAATAGCTTCTACAATTTTCAATATTTCTTGACCAAATTTGTTCCGTGTTCTCAGTTTGCGGTCCCAAAAAGGTACTTTTTCAGTTTTTCTATACCTCGCTTATTAAGGGTCGCTTCCATTGAACAGTTTTCCATCCGAACTAGAATAGCTCCTACAATTTTCAATATTTCTTGACCAAATTTGTTCCGTGTTCTCAGTTTGCGGTCCCAAAAAGGTACTTTTTCAGTTTTTCTATACCTCGCTTATTAAGGGTCGCTTCCATTGAACAGTTTTCCATCCGAACTAGAATAGCTTCTACAATTTTCAATATTTCTTGACCAAATTTGTTCCGTGTTCTCAGTTTGCAGTCCCAAAAAGGTACTTTTTCAGTTTTTCTATACCTCGCTTATCAAGGGTTGCCTCCATCGAAGACAGTTTTCCATCCGAACTAGAATAGCTCCTACAATTTTCAATATTTCTTGACCAAATTTGTTCCGTGTTCTCAGTTTGCGGTCCCAAAAAGGTACTTTTTCAGTTTTTCTATACCTCGCTTATTGAGGGTCGCTTCCATTGAACAGTTTTCCATCCGAACTAGAATAGCTCCTACAATTTTCAATATTTCTTGACCAAATTTGTTCCGTGTTCTCAGTTTGCAGTCCCAAAAAGGTACTTTTTCAGTTTTTCTATACCTCGCTTATCAAGGGTTGCCTCCATCGAAGACAGTTTTCCATCCGAACTAGAATAGCTCCTACAATTTTCAATATTTCTTGACCAAATTTGTTCCGTGTTCTCAGTTTGCAGTCCCAAAAGGTACTTTTTCAGTTTTTCTATACCTCGCTTATTAAGGGTTCCATTACAGTTTTCCATCTAGAATAGTTTTTCAATATTTCTTATTTGTTTGTTCTCATCTTTTCAGCTTATTGAGGGTCGCTTCCATTGAACAGTTTTCCATCCGAACTAGAATAGCTCCTACAATTTTCAATATTTTTGACCAAATTTGTTCCGTGTTCTCAGTTTGCGGTCCCAAAAAGGTACTTTTCAGTTTTTCTATACCTCGCTTATCAAGGGTTGCCCATCGAACAGTTTTCCATCCGAACTAGAATAGCTCCTACAATTTTCAATATTTCTTGACCAAATTTGTTCCGTGTTCTCAGTTTGCGGTCCCAAAAAGGTACTTTTTCAGTTTTTCTATACCTCGCTTATTAAGGGTCGCTTCCATTGAACAGTTTTCCATCCGAACTAGAATAGCTTCTACAATTTTCAATATTTCTTGACCAAATTTGTTCCGTGTTCTCAGTTTGCAGTCCCAAAAAGGTACTTTTTCAGTTTTTCTATACCTCGCTTATCAAGGGTTGCCTCCATCGAAGACAGTTTTCCATCCGAACTAGAATAGCTCCTACAATTTTCAATATTTCTTGACCAAATTTGTTCCGTGTTCTCAGTTTGCGGTCCCAAAAAGGTACTTTTTCAGTTTTTCTATACCTCGCTTATTGAGGGTCGCTTCCATTGAACAGTTTTCCATCCGAACTAGAATAGCTCCTACAATTTTCAATATTTCTTGACCAAATTTGTTCCGTGTTCTCAGTTTGCAGTCCCAAAAAGGTACTTTTTCAGTTTTTCTATACCTCGCTTATTGAGGGTCGCTTCCATTGAACAGTTTTCCATCCGAACTAGAATAGCTCCTACAATTTTCAATGTTTTTTGACGAAATTTGTTCCGTGTTCTCGGTTTGCGGTCCCAAAAAGGCAACTTTTTTAGTTTTCCAATACCTTTTTTTGTCCTCCCGTTTCTGGCCTTGGGGTATTTATCCCGAAAGTAAAAACAGAAGTGGATCACCGGTCACAAAAACCTGCGATGCTTGTCGTTTGATATATGATATAAAAATAACGGAGCATAAACCGTGTTGTTAACTGTCATAGAGAATGTTTTATTGATCGTGTTACCGTTTTATCGCCCCGTTCAACGTGTTGGGTTTAAGCTTATACCGTGCAAAAGCCGAGAATCGGTAACGTTCCGGGCGGGCTGCAATATTGTGCGGTTTTATATTGTTAATTTAACCCGATGGAAAATTGGCTATAAGGAAAGAGAAAAAGAAAAAAAAACAACAATGTTCGAAATAGTCAAGGTAATTGTTTAACGATCAATTTATCTCATACTAAATCCGCACGCCGTTAAATCAACGCGAATTTTATGATCGTAAATCTCATGATCTAATCAAACACAGATTATAAACTCATTCCGATAAATTCACAGCGGAAACTATCAACTCGGCTATTCGACCGGGTCAAATGTTATTTGACAGATTCCGCCAACGTCGATTAATTAAATCGTTAAATTAAAAATAAGGTGAAATTACAAAAATTAATGCTAATTCGAATGAGTAAAATATTTCGTCATTTTAGGCTCGTCGAATAGCCGAGGTAGTCCCGTCCCGATTCGGTCGAATAGGCGAGGTCCAACTCCAAAACGTGAAAATCCTCTCATTGATCATTTCCACATAGCCTCAAACGCTCTGGTTTCGAATACTGTCGCCTCGAAGAGTCACTTTTCTTTTCAAAAATACGCCTGACTATCTTTTCAATGGTTTTCCCGTCCCTCCTGTGCCCCGAAAAGGCTCCTCTTCTGTTCACACTGTAATGCAGGCTGCGATTGACGTTCTTCTTCGACTCGCCCTCGCCGCTCGAGCCTCTGCCACTGTACCGATAATTCGCCGTCCATCCTTCGCCCGGGACGATTTTCAGCTCCGAAAACCTGCTGGATTTTTTCTTGCGCCCAAATATCCGAGCTCGATGCTTGGAGGAAGACTTCGACTGGTTTTTTGGCCAATATTTCCACCTGGCAGGATTTCTTCCTCCGATTTCCTCGATCTTACGTGGGACGTGCTTCTTAATCCTCCCTTCACCTACTTTCCCGTGTTTCACGGACCGAGTTTGGAGGATGTGGAAAACGACGTTCTTCTTCGTCGTTGGGGATGATTCTCGGGGTTTTATAGCCCTAGGGTTGTTCACTCCGGTTTTCAACGGTTCAACGGAGTCTTGATTACGAGCTAAAGTTTCATTCTCCGAGGTGTAATCGATGCCAGAATCACTTTGGCCGACTGACTCATCCGGAGGCGCGACGGCTTTCGGCGTCCTCGTTAATTCCGAGTTCAATTTTCGAGTCGATTTCGGTTTGGTAACGGAAAACCCACGATTTCCGGGGTTATCTTTCACCACGGGATGCGTGGATCTTCGATTCGAGTGGCGAGATGATTTTGACTGGATTATTTCCTCGTCCGTTTCTGATCGAAGTGCCTGGAGTGCGAAATAGATTGGTTTAAAATTGGTAAAAAAAATAATTGAGACCATTTTCAAAATGACGTCATGGACGGAAAAATTTAGACACTGTTTTATAGATTTTGGACAGTTTGAAGCTGACTTTGAGGATCGTTTTGAGAGCTTGATGAACTTTATAAGTTGATTGGTAACAGTGGTACAGATCTTGGAAGATTGTTTTGTACGGTTTTGACATCTTGTGCAGAATTTGAGACGCAATTTTTTGACTGAAAAACGCAAAGTTTGGACCGAGTATTCTTGATGGTAGTGTGCAGAATTTTTTTACGATCCAAAATGACCAATTTTGGACAAATTTGGGGTAAAAAATTGAAAAAAAACTGCTAATTTCCCTGGTAAAATCCATCCACATTACCATCGAGAATATTCGTGCCAAAGTTCGTTCGTTTCGGATAAAAAAATGTCACAATTTACTCATGACATTTTTGAAGCACTCAAAATGACCCCCAAAGATTCTCCCAAAGTGTAAAAAAATTCTTCCGTCCCTGGAGACAGTTTGAAAATTTTCTCAAATATTGCACACTCAAGTTAATTGGGTAAAAAATCGTTGAAACTCACAACGACTAAATCGAAACCGATGAAAATTATGATCGCAGCAAATATTTTCATAATTCGTTTCTCGGATCGACCGTTTGTGAACAGCGCTTGGACCACACTGGCAGCGATTGGAATCGGTTTTAGTGCTGTAAATCTCATTACGTTCAACAAATGCTTTCAACAGTCGTTTCATTTATGAGAAAATTAAAGATAATTGAACAGATTCTGCACGCACACATTATGCAGACTTGGGAACATTTATCAATTGATTAGAAAATTTTAATACCCTCGTTTACGAGTCGCGACATTATTTCATATGCGCAGGTCTGTATCTACAATTATAACAAACGATTAGAACGACGTGCAGGCTAACTTAACGAGCCATGAAAAATTTCGCGAAGGGTAAAAGAGTGCGAGGCTGTCAGATTAGCGTAATTGGTGTCATCATAAACGACGTAGGAAATAGATTAGCGGATTAATTGTGACCCAGAAAATTTCCGAACGGTAAAAAATACGAGGCTGACAGAAGCGCAAAAAATCGAGTCATCGATCGAATGCAAAACGGTCGTTTGCGGAATTTTGAGTCCAGTCACGTTCGGAGTTTTCCGGATCGTTATTATTTGATGAAAGTATTGTTTTCGCATGAAAAACCGATGATTAAATAGCCCACGAGGATTTTTGCACGTATTCGCATTTCTGATCTTTGAACCGCAACACCCTGGAGAGGGTCGTGTGGCCCCGCAGGCAAAATGAATACGTGACATCTTTTTCAATGGACTTCTCGAGTCTTCTTTTTTTTTTCTTCCAGAATTGCTAGTCGCAAAAAACAAAAGTCGGCCATTTTAAAAAGAAACAGAATAACAATGGCTATGCAAAATTAGGAATTTGGTACCACATGGTTTTTTGGGTCGTTGATCAAGAATTTCTAGTCATTTTTGCAGAATTTTAATTTGACGAATCGAATATGCGTAAAAAAAAAAGTAAAAACGTTTTGATCTCGATGAAAATTGGTACTCGAAGGTTTTTTGAACCGCTGATCAAGAATCTGAGGTCAGATTTACCTACTAAATTCCAAACAACTGGAAACAAAATAAATATTCTTCCATTCTCATTCCGAGACTATACAAGGTTTCCGAAATATAGACGTCTCTTCATCGTGACAATGCTGGATCTCACAAAAGTCACGTTCGGGACATTTTGAGGCTGTATTGGCCGTGCAATCTCAACCAAAAGTGATTCTCGTCGACAATATTAGGTACTTCGGGATAATATAAAAATCGGAAAAAAATCAACCACAATCAAGACGATCAAAGTATTGACTTTGAATAATAATAATGCCCGGAAGTTGTCAATAAATTGTTTAAACAAAACATTGTTTAACTAATTTTTTGGTAACGTAATTTTTTTTCATTTCAAATGAATGCCCTAATTTTTCCGAATACACGTGAATTTTCCGTTTTCGAAAATTTTCAAATTTTGAAAAATGGAAAAGAATCGGAATTTCGGATATTTTTTTGTGAAAACGATGCAGATCACGATTCCGAAGTTCCCGGAGCGTGAAACAAATAGCTTCGTAAATACAGCCTCGACAAATTTTCGAAAACGGAAATTTCAAAATAGTGACAAAATTCTCAAAGAATGAATTCGTGTTCAGAAAAATTAGGGAATTCATTTGAGATGAAAAAAAATAACGTCACCATAGAATTTGTTGAACGATGTTTTGTTTAAACAATTTATTGATAACTTTCGGGCATTATTATTATTCAAAATGAATACTCTCATCATCTTTATCGCGGTTGATTTTTTTCAGATTTTTATCATATCCCGTCTAGAACTAGAATGTCTCTCGAATATAATGAGTTTTAAAGCCGAAGAATCGGCGCTGATTCCCGATTGGCTCTGAAGAGACGCCTAATTCGCTATCACAACGCAAAAAAATCGCGATTCCTTGACGAGGCATGAAAGAGGCTGAATTTCTTCCCAGATTGCGATATGAGAGGGTCTTCGATTGATCCTGAGCCACGGATATTCAATTTCCTCCATCCACGATCATGTCGGCCGCAACTCTTTCCGTCGTACATGGAAATTGGCTCGTGTATAACACGGTTTTCAAGATCCACACAAATTCTCGACAAGGGTTGCTGCATGAGAATGATCGCTTATCACGAGATACAATTTTTCCGAAGCCAATTTCACCTCGACATAAGTTTTCCCTCTTTCTCTCGCAATCTACTCTATATACTGTCGCACTTTACCGCACGATGTATGGTTATTATTTTTTCTACGTTGTGCAGCGTGTTTGCCTTTCCTGTTCACCCTCACCCCCAACACCCCATTCGTTAATCAATGTTTAATTATAAACCGCGGTACAGACGCACTTGCTTCAGGTTAAATCACGCCCTGTGTGGTAGGTACTTTCAATTATCACCTACGTAACGCGCCGCGAGGGTTGCTAATGGACGTTGATGTGCCGTGGGCAAGACTGAATAACCACATCATTTGATGAATAGTAGATTTTTATCTGGTTGTAAAAATGTGCATATATTTCAAAATTCTGAATGGCGACAAATAAGGCCGTAAAACTGTCTATAAAAATTCGTATTTCGGGTTCCTTTGAGGCAATGGTGGAGAGTGATTCCGTCTGCTTAAGCCCGAAGGGGTAGAGATAGCAGATTTTGAGTGACGAGTGCGGAAAGTAGGCGATATCTGCACGAGTTTGAAGTTTGCGGCGTGAGCCGAAGGCGAGCTTCGTTCGTACGAGAAAAGTGGGATTCACTCACGAGCCGAAGGCGAGTGCTACAAATTTCACAAGAGGCTCATCCGATGGAACAGATGGTAAAAAATGTGGTCCAAACCCTAAAAAAAGACCCAACACACGTAAAAATTAAGATTCTAGGGTCTTTTGGGTTTCTGATTTCGGATTTGATACCAGAATCCTAAAATTCGAAATGGCGGTCCAAAAACTGGGGCGAAAAATGCCCCAAAATTATCCGATTGGAACGAAACGATTCATATTTTGGGTTTCTTTGAATCAATCGACGCAGAACAGGATTTAGTCAATTTTGCAGTAAGTTGGTTGGCCTGGTTGTAACAAACGATGAAAAAAAGGCACTTTTGCACACGATTCAAGGTGTCAAACGTGAAGCTTTATTCCCGTACATTTGGACGACTTTTATAGATCGAGGATTAAGAATCGTGCCATGAATGGATGAAAAATCAAACAAAACCAGCAAATATGATCGATCTTCATCGAAGATCGTGAGATAACGCAAAATCAATTTTCTCTAATCGATTGGGAACCTTCTGAACCAGGTTTTAACGTCGTGGTCACATGAGGCCATTTTTTCAGATGAATTAAGTTATCCATAAATCGTATCTTATCATCAAGAATTTCTGCTATTCAACTCCGGTTCTGCAATAATTGACTCTAAAATAACCTTGAATCTGATTTTTTGTTCCATTCGTCTAGAGTTTCAGCCCCGTTTTTGCGTATCGGTCCCACTGGGTATCGACGATTTATGAGCATGATAAAAAATTGTGTCGATTTATAAACCCTGCAACCAGTTTTTCACTTTGACAAATACCTCCGGAGCACCCAGGTTAATTTTCTGTTCAGGACCCTACTGAAAATTTCCAGGTGGGAAATCCATGTGGAAATCCTATGTATATCTACATGGTTTCCCATCGGAATTTCGAACTGGGAATCTATGGGATTCCATGGGTTCCTACGTACATCTGCATGGTTTCCTATCGGAATTTCGAACTGGGAATCTATGTGATTCCATGGGTTCCTATCCACAACTACATGGTTTCCCATCGGAATTTCGAACTGGGAATCTATGAGATTCCATGGGTTTCCATGTATATTGAATGTGGATTCCTATGTGTACTGAAAATATCCAGGTGGAAAACCATTCAGAATATCACATGGATTTCCCTAGTGGTTCAGTCCGGATTCCTATGTAGATACCTATAGATTCCTATAGGGCGTTATTTGTGCATTTACAGAAAAAAAAGTCACTCCCAGTCGGGGATTTGAACCCAAGACCCTCATTTCCGTAGACTATTACCTTACCACTGAGCTATCGAGCTACTTGAATATCCCTGGATATTCCACAAACATATTGAATCGTTAATGGCGGACACTTGAAATAAAATAAAACATACCTATGTGGATAGTTCATGGATTGTTATGGCAATCCTGTAGAAATTCCATGTGTCATCCAGTGGATTTCCTATGATGGTTTCCACGAATTTCCATGGAAAATCAATGCAAGATATACTATGCTATTCCTATGTAAAACCATGTATTCCCATGGAACATCCACAAGAATCTACTCCAAATTTACCTGGACATCCATAGATTCTGCCACATGGATTCCAAGAAGGGAAATCTATGGGTGGACATGGGATTAGTATATTATTTCCACCAGGATTTCTATACTACGACCACAATTCATCCAGTGGATTTCCTATGAAGGTTTCGATGAATTTCCATGGAAAATCAATGAAAAGTATACTATGCTATTCCTATGTAAAACCATATATTTCCACGGAACATCCACAAGAATCCACTCCAAATTTATCTGGATATCCATAGATTCTATCACATGGATTTCAAGAAGGGAAATCATGGATTTCAAGAAGGGAAATCCATGGGTGGACATGAGATTTAATATATAATTTCCACCAGGATTTATATAGTACGACCACAAGTCATCCAGTGGATTTCCTATGACAGTTTCCATGAAAAATCAGTACAAGGTATACTATGCTATTCCTATGTAAAACCATATATTTCCATGGAACATCCACAAGAATCCACTCCAAATTTACCTGGATATCCATAGAATCTATCACATGGATTTCAAGAAGGGAAATCTATGGGTGGATATGAGATTAATATATAATATCCACCAGAATTTCTATAGCACGGCCATAAGTCATCCATATGGATTCCCCATGATTCTGTACGTTCTATGGTTTCTACATAGGTTTCCATCGTTTCCATGGAAATCCATTGACATTTCTATGGATTTCCACCTGGAAATTTTCAGTAGGGGACAATAAGGTGGTACAGAAGATAGAAAGAGAAAAAACGATTCATTTCATACCCGTAAAGTAAAAATAAAATAAATTGAAAAATAAATTAATTAGGAGGCTAGCCGAAGATTTTTTCTTTTATTTTATTTTTTTCTTCATCGTTCCTCAGCGAGGAAAAAATAATTACTTCATCTCATCGCAACGAGGGTACGGAGCAATTTAGTTTGTGGTCATATAAATTGCGTATCGTTACAATTAACAATTAATTACACTCAGGCTGTATAATATAAGTTTATTTGTTCTCCACAAATCTTTCAAACTGCAGTCTTTTTAAACTCGATTCACGTCAGTCCTGAAGTCGTGTTCTCATTATTTTTATATACAATTTTTTTTCATCATTATTATTATACCGACAAACGAAAGAAGAGGGAAAAACTGTCTCGTGTATCCTGCCAACCCTAAAATCGTGAATCTACGTCAACCTGTCAGTCAAAAAACCTGTGTGTGCTTCAATTTATTTACTTTTTTTTACTACTAACAACAACGATGACGCGATGTATCATCACGCGGAGATTTTAGCACGATAAATCATATTTTTCGCGAATTTGTTACCGTCAATCTCATCGTTATTAACATTATCGAAAGACGCGTGTCCTGGAAATTTTCATATAATTTTATCAGGGCGGATGAACCGCGGATGCGGATTTATATAGGATTTTATCTCATTGTCGTATGATAAAATTTTTTATTGTTAATATCACGTGTCCGTTTAATTGATTTTATAGTTTTCATCGCGTTGCGATGCATCAGCGTAAACCTGGAACCTGCGACGCAGGGTTTTTTATTGTTATTGATGATAAAACCCGGGCTATGTGACGTACAACAATTACGTTTATTGCGTATTTAATTATTACCCCATTCTAGGTGTCGTTACTGTATCTACAACGAATTGGAGTCCAGGTGCATAAAAACCCGGAAAAGTGAAGGAAAAATGATTTTGTATCTCTATAAAATCATATAAAAAATCAAGTTTTGTTAAATCTGATCCAACTCGATCACAGTTTGAAATATATATTTTATTATTATATAAAACTATGAGCATCCAAGCTAATAAAATTTTATATTGTTTCAAAAACTCTGATCAAATTTCAATCAGATTTGATATTTCATTGAATCCTGTGAAATTTCATCCAATATTATAAAAAAAAACATTTTTAAAAATAATCTGCAAAAATTTTATAACATATAATTATAAACAAAATTTAAATTTGGAGTTTTAGCATTTTTTTTTTTCATAGTCTTAATCAAATTTGCTGTTTAATTTCTAGTCATCATTGAATTTTTATAAGAGAAATGGAAAATTGTCATTCAAATTCACATTTATAGATCAGATTATTTAATGAAGAAAATAAATTTTTCAAGAAAATATTCTCAATATTGATAAATTTAAATGACAAAATTACTGTAATTTTTTCATATTCATTAAACACTTGAAAATTTTACTCTATTGCAATATCTCATCAATTATTGAAAATATAGTCATTTCAAACTATCGATCTCAATAAAGTTTGAACAAATAAAAAAAAATGAAACTCTGGATCCGCTGATATAATCGTCTATTTAATCAATGTGGAACGAAACGTTCGATTCACTCGGGGTGGTTCAGTTGTGCGACGTCATCATTTCCGCGGTGTAGAAACCAACAGATCAACAAATCCACAAAGTAATTGGACCTCGCGGGGTACCAACGATTATTATTATTGTTATTATTATTATTATTTGAGAGGAGCACAGCTCTCTATATATGTACGATTTCAACCGATACCTACACATCGTCGTGGCTTCGAGGCAGTGGATTTGAATAGACCATCGATTATTGAACGTCCCATGTATTATTGGACAAACCCCACGTATAGATGTACATATCTGTATCTCGGATGGAATACCGAGTACCTGCAGCCTACGTAACCACTCAGTCCTGTGCAGTTCCATTCAATGTTTATTGCACACAGACACGGACACGGACACATATTCATCTATGTAACTGTAGGTATAGGTGGTACCATTAATTAACTAAATTGGCCAAAAGCCAACGCGGTTATTCTGACGCACTTTGCTGCAACGCCGCAGGCAAAAAAAGGTATGAAGAAGATATGATATAGGATACTCGAATTTCGACCAGAAAAGACAAAAAAAAACTGGACAGCTGTAAAATTGCTTAATTTAAGGGTTTAAATATACACGACGTAAAATTTCAACTGCAAAAAAGTGCAAAAAGTCAATTTTTATGTTGACTTTGGAATGATTTTCACACGATTTTAGGAACACGTTCGTTTTTTTTTCTTTTGTTTCTATGATGCAAGAAATAAAATCTACTGGTGGATCGCGATTTTTGATTTTCGGGTCTCAAATTGGGTCATTGAAGAGGCATTTTTCAATTTTTTAATCCAATTGAAATTGTACCAGATATTGAGCATTTTATAAAATGAAGTCTTATTTTTCCTGTTTGCAAACTATACGAAATTACATGAATTTCTGTGACACTGTGTACATAATATCTCGATTATTGTCCAATCGATTTGGATAAAATTTCTCAGAAAGCTGCTCTAGACTATTATCTAAGATGTGAAGCAGCCGATTTTTCGTATCTAATCACGAAAAACGGAAAGAGTCTAATTTGTCCGCGAACTATATGAAATTGAATATAAATCTAGATAAAACACTGTGACACCGTGTACACGATATTTCAATCACCTTTCAACCGATTTCAATGAAACTTTGAAAAAAGCTGCACCAGACTATTATCTAAGATGTGGTGGAGCCGATTTTTGATATCTAATCACAAAAAGAAGTTGTAGCATAATTTGTTCGGCAGAAGAAAAAAAACTTTTTTTCTCTGTTAATAAAAAGTTGATAAAACTGACTAAAAATCGTTCCTAAAAATCTTCCTTCGATTATCGACTTTTGAGGAAATAAAAGGGTTCTTTTTGATCGTCAAAGGTCGCCCACGCCCTTAATATGTTCATTGAAACGCTAAGCGAGCTCGTAACCTATACAGGCGTTATATTGCATCCGATGGTTGTACCTTAGCGGAGGGAATTTCGCGACGGTCGGGTCTGCAGGCCAATATCAGGTTGATAATTGGCCGACCCAACAAGCTATGCAGAATATCACTGTTTGACGGTTGAACGCATCGCGAAATTAGTTTGACGGCGTTCGCCAATTGATCGAAGATAACAGCTCTATCACGTGCAGATTCGAGATGCCCGGTGCCCGCGGTTGTGGACGAAGAGCAGACTTCTATGTGGTGGTGGGTACCCACTATCGACTCGAAATTAACCACGCTCAAAGACACCCCGCGGTTATACAGGTCGTCAAACGGTCTTATTATAAGCTTTATGAATTATTACACACCATATTTCAACCAGAAGCTACGCACCTCGAACTTCGACGGACGATATATTGCATATTACATATAACGCACGGAGCGAACCTGCGGTAATCGAGTTATTCGCCCTTAAATCAACCTACGATCAATTTCGAGAGGGTACATCGGTACTATATGTATATCCTGAATTTGGGAAATAGTCGGGATATGGTGTCTATGAAATTGTTTGAAATGCTTTCGAGATCGAGAAGGAAATAACTCGTTGAATTTATGTGTCCACGGATTTTTTGTGATTCACCCGAATCAACGAGAATTACCTGAATAAATTTGGATTAACAGAAAAAACGAAGAGAAATTGAAAACACTTGAATTAAAGTGAATTGAGCGAAACTATTGACCTAGGTTGAATTAAGTTCAATTTAGTTGAAATGGAATTGAATTGAAGTTGGATCAAGTTAAAGTAATTCAAATCAATTGAATGAAGTTGAAATAAAGTTGAATTACATTGGAATTGAATTGAATTGAATTTGACTCGAATCGAATTAGGTTGAGTTGAAGTTGAATCAAGTCGAATTAGGTTGAATGAAGCTGGACTGAACTGAAATTAGATTGAATTGAAGTTGAATTAGGTTGGAAGAAGTTGATTTAAATTTGAATTGAATTGAATTTAAGTTGACTCAAGTCGAATTAGGTTGAGTTGTTTTTCAATTCAATTCAAGTATTTCACTTGAATTGAAGTGAATTGAGCGAACTATTGACCTAGGTTGAATTAAGTTCAATTTAGTTGAAATGGAATTGAATGGAAGTTGGATCAAGTTAAAGTAATTCAATTAAATTGAATGAAGTTGAAATAAAGTTCAATTAAATTGGAATTGAATTGAATTGAATTTGACTCGAATCGAATTAGTTTGTGTTGAAGTTGAATCAAGTCGAATTAGGTTGAACGAAGTTGGACTAAATTGAAATTAGATTGAATTGAAGTTGAATTAGGTTGGAAGAAGTTGATTTAAATTTGAATTGAATTGAATTTAAGTTGACTCAAGTCGAATTAGGTTGAGTTGTTTTTCAATTCAATTCAAGTATTTCACTTGAATTAAAGTGAATTGAGCGAAACTATTGACCTAGGTTGAATTAAGTTCAGTTCAGTTGAAATGGAATTGAATTGAAGTTGGATCAAGTTAAAGTAATTCAATTAAATTGAATGAAGTTGAAATAGAGTTCAATTAAATTGGAATTGAATTGAATTGAATTTGACTCGAATCGAATTAGGTTGAGTTGTTTTCAATTCAATTCAAGTATTTCACTTGAATTGAAGAATTGAGCGAAACTATTGACCTAGGTTGAATTAAGTTCAGTTCAGTTGAAATGGAATTGAATTGAAGTTGGATCAAGTTAAGTAATTCAATTAAATTGAATGAAGTTGAAATAAAGTTGAATTAAATTTGAATTGAATTGAATTTAAGTTGACTCAAGTCGAATTAGGTTGAGTTGTTTTTCAATTCAATTCAAGTATTTCACTTGAATTAAAGTGAATTGAGCGAAACTATTGACCTAGGTTGAATTAAGTTCAATTTAGTTGAAATGGAATTGAATTGAAGTTGGATCAAGTTAAAGTAATTCAAATCAATTGAATGAAGTTGAAATAAAGTTGAATTACATTGGAATTGAATTGAATTGAAATTGACTCGAATCGAATTAGGTTGAGTTGAAGTTGAATCAAGTCGAATTAGGTTGAATGAAGCTGGACTGAATTGAAATTAGATTGAATTGAAGTTGAATTAGGTTGGAAGAAGTTGAATTAAATTTGAATTGAATTGAATTTAAGTTGACTCAAGTCGAATTAGGTTGAGTTGTTTTTCAATTCAATTCAAGTATTTCACTTGAATTAAAGTGAATTGAGCGAAACTATTGACCTAGGTTGAATTAAGTTCAATTTAGTTGAAATGGAATTGAATTGAAGTTGGGTCAAGTTAAAGTAATTCAAATCAATTGAATGAAGTTGAAATAAAGTTGAATTACATTGGAATTGAATTGAATTGAAATTGACTCGAATCGAATTAGGTTGAGTTGAAGTTGAATCAAGTCGAATTAGGTTGAATGAAGCTGGACTGAACTGAAATTAGATTGAATTGAAGTTGAATTAGGTTGGAAGAAGTTGATTTAAATTTGAATTGAATTGAATTTAAGTTGACTCAAGTCGAATTAGGTTGAGTTGTTTTTCAATTCAATTCAAGTATTTCACTTGAATTAAAGTGAATTGAGCGAAACTATTGACCTAGGTTGAATTAAGTTCAGTTCAGTTGAAATGGAATTGAATTGAAGTTGGATCAAGTTAAAGTAATTCAATTAAATTGAATGAAGTTGAAATAGAGTTCAATTAAATTGGAATTGAATTGAATTGAATTTGACTCGAATCGAATTATGTAGTTTGTGTTGAAGTTGAATCAAGTCGAATTAGGTTGAACGAAGTTGGACTAAATTGAAATTAGATTGAATTGAAGTCGAATTAGGTTGACTGAAGATCGATTAAATTGAAATTAAATTGAATCGAAGTTGAAATTGTATTGAATTAAGTCGAATTAAGTTGAATTGGGTCAAAATTGAATTGAATTTAAGTTCAAACAAGTTGAATCAGGTCAAATTGTCTCTGAAATTCTACAGCATACCAATGAAGTTCTCCGAATTAACAGAAAAAAAACGTCTACCAATATATTTAAAATACGAAATTCGTGTCGAATGGTAATGAAATACTACGAATTAACAATGATCAGTGAAATCAGATGCAATTCTCATAAAATTCCATGAAAATTTTTCCTATATAAGGTTCTACAAAATGTGATAAAATGTTTTTCCAACGTTCCATTCGTCATTAAATGTCCCTCATCCATAGACAGTGATTAATCGATTGATGAGAGAATTCAAATTAAATTATCAGGACTATCAATTGTCTCAAGTATCGGTTGATTACTGTCAGGAAGTGGAGCGTTAAGACGACAAGGACTGCGGGTCTGATCCTAGAAACTTCAGACCCTAAACTAAGTAGTCGGAATTAGCCAGTTTCCCTCAAAGCCCCTATTTGAACTGGCTTTGATAACAGCCTACGACAATGTCTCTCTTGGGATTCGAAGTTTAAACATTTCTAGGATGCCTCTTCGAGCTGGTTTCCAAGCGGCTAATGGACACAGTGATTCACCATTCCCTATTGAAATTGACTTTCGAATAATCAAATGGGGAAAACTATCCAGAGCCCTTCTAGAGCCCTCCTAGAAAGGTCAAGATTCTTTCTAATCGGGGCCCAGAAGGGTCCTAGACAGTTTTCCCCATTTGAAAGTCAATATTTGCACGGGTTGTTTCAGATAGAAATAAACTTGACTTGATGGTCAAAGTTTCGCTAACGCGATACTCGTCGTGGCTGATGCGATGGTTATTCTTATAGCAGTTTCGAATTTGAATCGAAGAAACCTTTGCGATATTGGATGTGCCGCTGTCTAGACGAACATTGAATCGCTAACAATACTCGAATATCGACCATGCTGACGATGTACCCTCGAGGGTGTCTCACCCCCAAAAGATGAATAAAAATCACATCATGCTTCTGGGGAATAGTTAGTCGTTAATTTTGTTCAGCGAATGCAAATCAAGTTACTCAGATTTTCGTGTAATTAACTTGCGGACTATGGAGGATCCCCCCGTTTGGAGGGATGACCCAATTCGGTTACTCGTGCTGCATATAGAAAATTATGCAGAAACGCCACGCGATTACGTATGGGCTCATCGCCAATATTGCCGCATCCCCCGCATTGTGATATCCGAGGGCAGCTCTTGGAGTACGAATTCACAGTGTGAGCGAATAAACCTGCGGTTATCCCGCTACCACTGATAAAAATTATGTCATATCTGTCATGAAGTTTGAGAAGAAAAAGAAGAATATAACGTAGGAAAAATTAGATCGGAATTCACGAGCCTTTTTTCATTTCTTCGAGTATAGTACGAGAAATTTTTCTTCAAATTCAAAGCCAAACTTGTCAGATGGATGATTCCAAGATATTGGGTCTTTTGGTGTCTTTTAGAAAAAAAATTGGAAAGATGGACAAATATGATCTTTTAGAATGGTCATAATCATACCTTAGAGTGTGTTCTATACGGTACACTAAATTTCAAATATGAAATGTTCTCAGAATTCCAGAAATTTGCGTTCAAACACCAAAATTGTCTCTCCCCTGGCATGTCCCTCCGACAAATTTATTGATTCCCGTAGCGATATTTGGTGACTCTTCCAATAAATTACAATAAACAATGGACTTTCTTATAGCTGCATCAACGTATGATGATATTTCAGTAATAAAATTCATTTTATATTATTATTTTTCAAAATATTCCATATTCCGTTTTGTCCTCCACTTTCGACGTCTCCTCCCCTGGCATTTTTATGGCCGTTATTTTGAACTAATAAAATCAGCTTGCTTATTCAAACTTTGTCGGTATCATAAGAGTTTGGCACAAAGTTGACGTGTTGTGACGGGTGAGCACCCTTGCGCTTTCGTTTTTCGGTTAGCGCGGAATAACCGCCGCGTTCGGGTCAGTGTCGGAGTGATCCCTGTATCTACCCTGGTAAGTCGTATGTCGCAATCAGTTATCTATTTATTTTTATTCTAGGCATCATGTATTCTAATATGTGCACTAGTCACCCAGTTTCAATTCAGAATCTAACGAATAATTTGTTTCCATACTATTGACGAATTACCGCAGAAACATCTCTCCCCTGGCATATCTCCCCTGGCATATTGTCATGCCAGGGGAGATACAAAATGACCAGGGGAGATACGTATAGAGTACATTTCTCATTATATACTACGCTTTAGAACATACTACATTCAGTTTTCTTGTTTACATGATATGGACGAATACTAGAACCGGTATTATTGACATTCTTACTGATATACGAGCAGAAAATGGCAAACCCGAAGAAATTTGAATCTCGAATATTTTATAAGCTAAAAATATGATAATGTTATATGAAAAAAAAACAACAAAAAGTCTGGTCACCATGTCTTTAACATACCAGATTATTAAATATATATATTCGTATTTCGGAGTATTTTATTTTATTTAATCCATGAGTAATAGTCTCTCCCCTGGCCAGTGTCTTCCCCCTGGCACATTGAAAAGTCATTAAAAATGATCAAAGTGTCTCGCTCTTCCGTAGGCATCATAAAGACATTGTCAATATTCTAGTAAATTCGAAATTGACCGTAATTATTACATTTTTTGCTTTGCCAAAAATGTTAGGATCTGAGACGCAATATCTTGGAATCACCCAGATACATATTTCTTACCCTGTTGAATTATACAGGGCAAACATTTCGCTTTGCGCTTCTCGAATTTTTTTTTTTTTTTTTGCTCTTGCAAATTTATAACCACCCGAAAAGTTATATCTTCTACCCTCCTCACAAGCTCGGGGGATCGGACTAACAGTAAATTGTTCAATGCCAGACGTACTCTGCACTTTCTCATTCTAAATTACGGTAACAATTTAATGACCGAAGGTCGTGGACTAAAAAATTCAATTTTAGTGGAAAAAGGTCGTAAACTCCAAAAAAATGCAAAATACAATTCAATGACAGAAAGTAGTAGACTAAAAAAATGCAACTTTTCGTGGTAGAAGATCGTAAACTCCAAAAATGCAATTCAATGACAAAAGGTTGTAGAATACAGAAATGTAATTTTAATGGAAGAAGGTCATAGACTCCAAAAATTCAATTCAATGACAGAAGGTTGTAGACTAAAAAAATTCAATTTTAATGGCAGGAGGTCGTAGATTCCAAAAATTCAATTCAATGACAGAAGGTTGTAGACTAAAAAAATTCAATTTTATTGGCAGGAGGTCGTAGATTCCAAAATTGCAATTCAATGACAGAAGATCGCAAACTACGAAAAAACAATTTAATGACAGAAGGTTGTAGACTAAAAAAATTCAATTTTAATGGCAGGAGGTCGTAGATTCCAAAAATTCAATTCAATGACAGAAGGTTGTAGACTAAAAAAATTCAATTTTAATGGCAGGAGGTCGTAGATTCCAAAAATTCAATTCAATGACAGAAAGTTGTAGACTAAAAAATTCAATTTTAATGGCAGGAGGTCGTAGATTCCAAAATTCAATTCAATGACAGAAGGTTGTAGACTAAAAAAATTCAATTTTAATGGCAGGAGGTCGTAGATTCCAAAAATTCAATTCAATGAAAGAAGGTTGTAGACTAAAAAAATTCAATTTTATTGGCAGGAGGTCGTAGATTCCAAAATTGCAATTCAATGACAGAAGATCGCAAACTACGAAAAAACAATTTAATGACAGAAGGTTGTAGACTAAAAAAATTCAATTTTAATGGAAGAAGGTCATAGACTCCAAAAATTCAATTCAATGACAGAAGGTTGTAGACTAAAAAAATTCAATTTTAATGGCAGGAGGTCGTAGATTCCAAAAATTCAATTCAATGACAGAAGGTTGTAGACTAAAAAAATTCAATTTTAATGGCAGGAGGTCGTAGATTCCAAAAATTCAATTCAATGACAGAAGGTTGTAGACTAAAAAAATTCAATTTTAATGGCAGGAGGTCGTAGATTCCAAAAATTCAATTCAATGACAGAAGGTTGTAGACTAAAAAAATTCAATTTTATTGGCAGGAGGTCGTAGATTCCAAAATTGCAATTCAATGACAGAAGATCGCAAACTACGAAAAAACAATTTAATGACAGAAGGTTGTAGACTAAAAAAATTCAATTTTAATAGAAGAAGGTCATAGACTTCAAAAATTCAATTCAATAACAGAAGGTTGTAGACTAAAAAAATTCAATTTTAATGGCAGGAGGTCGTAGATTCCAAAAATTCAATTCAATGACAGAAGGTTGTAGACTAAAAAAATTCAATTTTAATGGCAGGAGGTCGTAGATTCCAAAAATTCAATTCAATGACAGAAGGTTGTAGACTAAAAAAATTCAATTTTATTGGCAGGAGGTCGTAGATTCCAAAATTGCAATTCAATGACAGAAGATCGCAAACTACGAAAAAACAATTTAATGACAGAAGGTTGTAGACTAAAAAAATTCAATTTTAATGGCAGGAGGTCGTAGATTCCAAAAATTCAATTCAATGAAAGAAGGTTGTAGACTAAAAAAATTCAATTTTAATGGCAGGAGGTCGTAGATTCCAAAACTGCAATTCAATGACACAAGATCGCAGACTACGAATCAAACAATTTAATGACAGAAGGTTATAGACTAAAAAAATTCAATTCAATGACAGGAGGTCGCAACCTCCAAAAATGCAATCTTAGTGGCTAAGGGTTGTACGAAAATTTGATTGTAAAAATTGTCCAAAACTCTACTTTTGTTTTCTTCCAACTTTAGGATAATCTTCTTTCCAATTTATCCATTAATTTTGCACCACTGACTTCGTGACACATAATAAAAAGCAAAAAACACTGTCATCAGTCGATCAACCAAAATTCCAATAAATTGTATAATTTCGGTCTAATCCGTCTTAGAAAATTCTTCAGGCTTTCAAAATGATCGCCAATCCCTCAATCAATCGAAAAATCTTGTCAGGTTCAGGTTCTCGATGTTTCAACCCCATACAGTATCTCCTCGAAGATTTCTCTTGGGCTATTCGAATCCGATTGCCAATATCTGGGGGTAGTAGCTCCAGGGCATCCTCGGATAATCCGATACCCTGACATCCCGGTCCTGCGGGGACGTTCGGAGAGTTGCAATATAAAATATGCCTTCCGACTGGACACGAGCTTCCGGAAATCAATTAATCACCGTTCGTGCTCGATGTGGAATGTTACCATTCATCGCGGGATTATTCGCAAGCAAAATTAATATATACCCAGTCACAATGCATCAGCTTCGGTATTATGCGGGCCTCGTGTTTGCTGGGGGCCGAATATGGGCTGGTTCAGTTCCTGCACGGCGCAGTGCTCAAAGGGGTTCGAATACCCCGGGGAATTTGGATAAATTTGTGTACCCACACAGGTGGTCCAGTACAGAGCTTGCAACATTCAGGGTGGAGAATTGAAGCTCAAGTTTCGTTGGATTGAAAATTGGTCAAATAGCGCGGTGCTCGTTCTGGTCGAAGGGTGTCAATGGCTACTTACCTAGTTGAGTAGTTACTGGTGCATGTAGACTCAAGGAAGAGGCGAGCACTGCGAGGTCGATTTGAATTGCTAAAGTCGATTGTTTGAACAGGCCATTCATCCTGGTATTTTATATTGTATAAATTAAACGATTCTGGGTTAACAAGCTCCTGCTTTAATCAACCTGCTCGGAAATAAAGTGGAAGATATCCGCGTTCGGAATAGTCAAGTGGACACGCAGAAGACTTGGGGAAAAAAATGTCTTGGGATTTTTATGACACTGACAATTTTCCATTGTTATAGAAAATTTGACATTTTTTCTCAAAATCCTTGTGGAAAAGAATCCTTTTCTTAAGAATCATTTTTTTGTCCTGGGGTTGGAAAATGATTCGAGGTACAGTAAAAAAAAATTGAATGATCCTAATTCTAGGATTTTAATGACAGTGGTCTAGTAGTAGGTATGGTGATAATTTTTTAATACATTCTTGAATAACAAAGTTTTGCATTCGCAGAATATGCAGATACCTGCACATCCAATTAGTCGAGATTATTCCTGGCAAGTTTGGAATTCATATTCTCTCTTGAGGGAGCTGAACTCGAAGGGATTAAAAGAAAAAAAATTTGTATTCATTTCAAGTCAAAGTTTGCTGTAAATTAAAATCTAAAATCTCTTCCAGTATTGATTTTTCTTCTTGTTTTTTGACTAGATGTTTGAAAAGCGAATTTTAATCTTCTGGAATTATTTATTAGATTTTTTCCTGTCTAATTTTTGAAAGGAAAATTTCGACTTTTTGGAGCAGAAGAATAAAAAATGGTAGAAATTCAATCTAATCTCTAAAAAATGGCAAATTTATGATATCGTTTCAATTTTCTTCTTTTCTTTATTCTGGATTCCTTTTTTTTGGGTAATCAACAAATCAGGAAATTGGATAGACGTTTGTCAATTAAATTGTTATATTATCGAGTATCAAGCCTCTGAATCCGTGCGATTATTCACGGGGAGGTGACGCGGAGTTATGACACTGACACTGACACTGAGCTCCTGGCTTATCGTGATCATTTGTAAACGACAAAGTTGTAAATGCTTCTTGATTTAGATATTATACAGGAGAGTATTCGCCCCGACGAGTCGACGCTTTTATTATCTGCGAAAAAAGCCGACGAAGTAAAAAAGTAATTGGTGAAAAATTCCTCGTTAAAATAAATTTTCCTCCTATAAAAAATTTATATTACCTTTGAATATATATAATCGAAATAAAGCGAACTTTTCGCTTTCATCATAATCGAAAACCATTGATCGTGGAATTTAATAATCTATCTCTACAAGAAGTTTTAATCCTCTGTCGTCATACTGCCTCTGTTCATATTCTGTCGGATAGTCGCACTTCATCTGCTTTTTTTTCTATTTCAAGTTCATTTTGTATTGAATTTTCTCTATGATTCCGGTATTCATTCATATCTGATTTCCCTCAATCTCTGATTGCACGATTATTTCTTCATCAGCTGTTTAAAAAATTAGTGAGATTTTGAATATTTTTTTGGAGTTTTTACCAGAAAATTGGATCCGCCATTTTGAATCTTGCAAATCTCACTTCAGATTCGTTATTACTGACCCAAAAAACGTTCGAGAATCAATTTTCATAAAAATTCAAACGTTTTTCTTTTTTTTTTTGAATCATATTTAAAAATTTATTCAAATCTGTTGATCCGGTTTCAAAATATCATCATTTTTATTGTATTTTTTTGGAATTTTGTCATTCAAAGAATTCCGAAGCTCGCCACAAAAATGAAATGAAATTACAGGAAGAGGATATATATATATATATGAAATAGTTATTACACCGAAAAGCGGGCATATAAGTTTATGTAGTACCTAAACTGATTACATAGCCTGAAGTATCACACAGCTAGAGGTGATTACGTTGAAAACTGGGCAACGCGAGAACGAGGATAGAGAGCTTATCGCTCGTATGCGCTTCGACAGTAATAATTTACGTAATCCAACGCTTAACCCTGTGAGAAATTCTCGTTCCGAATCCGATACTGCCTCCAATAAAGCTGTACCATCGAACCGATGGAAACACTCGATTTTCCCTCATTTTTTATTTTTTATTTTCATTTCCTCGACTTTGATTCTCTTTCAATGTTCTCTTTCGCTCATTTTTTTCTTTCTTCATTTATTCCGTCCCCTTTTCTCTCTGGTATACAATTTCGAATCAGAATGGCTTCGGGGCTGGAATGAAACGAGTGGCGCGTGTCATAATGGGACACGAATAAGGATTAGTACGACTCTCGAAATCAAATGATCGAACGTCGAGCAGAATCATAACGAGAATTTAAATGAGAATTTACATCGTCGTTTGAAAGTCAGGAACTCAGATTTTACAGAGGAAAACTTTTCCTTTCATCCTTTACCTACTCTTCGCGTATTTTTTCTAGGAAGGATTAATTGCCTCTGATATTCAAATCGAACAGCAAAAGATGGGAAATTTTTACTGTATTTTAGAATTCGGAATTTTCCAACAGTAAAAAAAGATGGTATCGATTTCAAGGACGATGCCCACGACTTCTGAGGCCCCAGGAGCCACGCGGTACAAAAAATATCGTTGGAATAATTTTTCGACCTAACTGTCACAACGGAATAACGATAATGGCGAAGAGGTTGTAACTCGGTGAGAAAGAAAGCCAAGAGAGAGATGAACAATCGAAAAAAAACAGAAGAAGTAGAAGACGAACGAAGATAAAAAAAAAAAAAAAAAAAGAAACGTCGAGGACTCGTTGCGTGGTGGAACAAGGCCAGTGTATCAGCTGGTGTCACGGTCTCACGGCACCTCGGGGACCGAACATTTACCCATCCGGAATTTTCCAACCCCAGGTTTGCCCGTGGTTCACTTGATACCCCGATAAACAACGGGGTCAGTGTAAATATTTAATCACATCTCGATGCGACACTGAGACACTTTTAATAAGTTACGACGATCGTAATCTTCGGGCGCGCGCGGTGGTCCCACGGCGCGAGCGCTGGCCCAGCGCGCGGGAGGCCCGGGTTCGATTCCCGGTCGGTGCAAGGAAATTTTTCGGTCTAAAAAATCGTTTTAACCGGCTCAAATCGACTCGGATGGTTGATTAACGACGAACAAACGAATTTGTAATCACATATCGATCGTCTTCTTCACACTAGATAACAAACAAGGACGGACGTGTTCAAGTTCAAGTTCGAGTTCGTTGATTAGATCGAAGGGTGGATGCTTCCCTCCCGCTAATCTAGAAAGCTAGCAAACTCGATAAAGTGACTGTCCCAGGTTCTGGACTAAAGGGATTGGAGAATTGGGGAGGATCAGGACGAGGCTAATGCACGTGGCGGTGGGTAAATGATGGGACGGTTTAATTTGTCGGTTCCCAGCAGTCGAGGAACGGCAAACCCACCCGGATCGTTTGTTACACCCAGGCAATGAGAGTCCTCTTCGTTCCACCAGACGCGATTCCCTTTCTATAAGACCTGGATTCTCCATTAACCGAGGACCATTCCTACGTGGAAGTTTGACTTCGGGGATTCTCACAGACTCGAACAACACGGTGATACCGTATTATACGACGAAAGTAATCAGCGAGGAGTGAGTAGAAAAAAAACTGTCTATCCTATCTGTCGTGATAATGAAAAGGGAATTGAGAACAGATTTTTTTTCGTCTTCTGGTCCTGCGTTAATTACAATTTTCAGATTCGACTTCAAATTTTGTACAATTATTAAACACCACCAAATTATTAATTGATGATAATATTTCCTCTTCTTTTTTTCTCTTTCATGTTAATCAAGACTGAAGCAATAACTATTTTCAAATTTCAAATCAGTTCAGTCTGAAAAATTTCCATCAGAATTATGAAAAAAAAATCAAATCAAATTGACGCCAGGCTTTCGATTAATTTCCAGTCTCCCTAATCAAGTATGAAGGAACTCCGACCAGTTTGAGCAATTCGTAGATAAACAGCGTGTTTGTCTTTGATCCTTTTGGTTAAACGGCGTGATATAATTAATTACGAGCAGCTAAAAGTGACGAGTGTGAAATAACTGCGCAACGAGTTTATCCAACCTGGAAATTATACCACGCAGCTTGGAGGTGAAAAAAACGTTCGAAAACAAACAAATAGAGGATAAGAGAAGGAAATAAAAAAAGGAAAAGATACACACCTGGCAAAGGAAAAATAAATAAAATAGAAGAGAGAATTTTCTATTGGGCATGTCGGCATGTGGTCAGAGATTTCATTTATTCTCTCTTATATTTTTCATTAAGGTTAATAATCGCGATCCTCCTCACCTTCGTGACGTTCTAATTTATCTCGATCTCGACGTTCATAATTCTGACAATGGGAAAATAAGATTGTATTGATTTTTTTTTCTTTTTTTCATACCGTTCGTACCAGACTCAAAGGGAGGGAGAGACACGAATGATTGAAAAATGATCAAAGAACGAGAACGCGTGCAGTTCATTACTTGCTTCGATAAAAATGATGATAATAATAATAATAATACAATGAAAGAATAAAAATGAGGGAAAAATACGGAAAAATATGAATAAACTCAGTAGATGAATAGAAATTCACAAGCACTTTGATTAGTTTTTGTGATTTGAATTGTACAAAAAACAGCAAGAAAAAATTGCTAAAAATTATCCGATTGATTTGACCCGTGATACTTGAAAATTTGCAATATCTTTTTTGACTTTTTACCCCAAATTTGTCAAAAATTTCATTTTGGATCGTAAAAAAATTCTGGATCAATTTCTCAAACATCATTTGTCGAATCCATGCACACTCCCACCAAGAATACTCGGTCCAAACTTCGTATCTTTCAGTCAAAAAATTGCGTCTCAAATTCTGCACAAGATATCAAAACCGTACAAAACAATCTTCCAAGATCTGTACTATTGTCACCGATCAACTTACAAAGTTCATCAAGCTCTCAAAATGATCCTCAAAGTCAGCTCCAAACGGTCCAAAATCCATAAAACACTGTCTAAATTTTTCCATCTATGACATCCCGAGATGAGGGGTTTTTAATATTCTCAAATGCCTCGAAGACAATCCATCATGATGTTTGTGTAATTGGTTCCAACAAGGCATGTTGTGGTGTTTAATTACCGGTTCCTCCCGCACCTCGACCAGAACCAGTAGGTGTTTTACGTGACGGTATAATATCGCGAGTCAAGTCATGCGCCCTTTAATGTTGCGATGAAGATTAATCGCTGGTTGATCCTTCGGCTTCTCCGAGCCTCTCATAATCGTTTTAGAACCGGGGATGGACTGACGTCCATGGTAAGGAATTTTAAGAGCCTCATTCGGCTCACTCGGCCCTGTGCCCTGCAGCGAGCTTTTTTCTACTCCACGTAATCTTAAGACTCGAGGAGTACCAGCACAGACTTCAGACTTTCACCCCGGGTACAATTTTAATTGAAATTCTTGGCCCATCGCGTTATAGATTACTCAAACCCAACCCAACCCCCCATCCGCCCCTCCGTCTTACTACAAAACCGTACCTTAAAAGGGAAACGAAGTTAGTCGACTGAAAATTTCATTCGAATAACCGGAAATAGTGTCAAGGCTCTCAGATCACGTGGAAAGAAGAGATCATCATCTAAGAGGGTTGAGCTTTTTCTTTTTTCACAAAATACATACATTATAGATTTTGTTTTCGATCTTCGTGCGGTTATAGGAGCTTAACGAACGTTGAAGATGAGTTTGAAAAAACTTTGCAGACTGACTTTTGTGTCCCGAAATAAATGAGGTAAAAAAAAAAAATAAAATACGAAATTTCTTTAACGTTATACCTTTGTCTAGAAGATGTTTTTTTTTTATTTTCTCAGAATTGTTACTTCTGAACGAATAAAAAGTGTGTATATACATATATATTCAATCGACTGTATAACGTCTGGATCAAATAATGTCAGATCCTGTCATCATCAAAGGGGCTGAAGCGTTCTTTCCTTGATATCGAAAGTTCTCCATCTAGGTTTTTTTTTCTCCTTTTTTTTTCTATCAGGACGAAGAAGAAGAAGAAGAAGAAGATCATTTTTAGTGTCGAGTTTTTTAGTTTGAAAAGCTTCTCAAGTAATTTTAGTGCTTTTTCCATTCTCAAGTTCAAAATTCCCCTTTTTTTCTATCAAGAAAAAGAAAAAGATCATTTTTAGTGTCTAGTTTTTCAGTTTGAAAAGCTTCTGAAGTCATTTTTGTGCTTTTCAATTCCCAAGTAGAAAATTCCCCTTTTTTTCCTATCAAGAAAAAGAAGAAGAAGAAGATCATTTTTAGTGTCTAGTTTTTTAGTTTGAAAAGCTTCAAGTAATTTTAGTGCTTTTTCCATTCTCAAGTTCAAAATTCCCCT
Organism: Euura lappo; assembly: GCA_018257835.1. Classification (NCBI taxonomy): domain Eukaryota; kingdom Metazoa; phylum Arthropoda; class Insecta; order Hymenoptera; family Tenthredinidae; genus Euura; species Euura lappo. The sequence goes on from JAEUYN010001679.1 coordinate 190,584, forward strand.
TTTTTTCTATCAAGAAAAAGAAGAAGATCATTTTTAGTGTCTAGTTTTTCAGTTTGAAAAGCTTCTGAAGTCATTTTTGTGCTTTTCAATTCCCAAGTAGAAAATTCCCTTCTTTTCTATCAAGAAAAAGAAGAAGAAGAAGATCATTTTTAGTGTCTAGTTTTTTAGTTTGAAAAGCTTCTCAAGTAATTTTAGTGCTTTTTCCATTCTCAAGTTCAAAATTCCCCTTTTTTTCCAAGAAAAGAAAAAGAAGAAGATCATTTTTAGTGTCTAGTTTTTTGGTTTGAAAAGCTTCTCAAGTAATTTTAGTGCTTTTTCCATTCTCAAGTTCAAAATTCCCCTTTTTTTCTATCAAGAAAAAGAAGAAGAAGATCATTTTTAGTGTCTAGTTTTTTAGTTTGAAAAGCTTCTCAAGTAATTTTTGTGCTTTTTAATTCCCAAGTAGAAAATTCCCCTTTTTTTTCTATCAAGAAAAGAAGAAGAAGAAGATCATTTCTAGTGTCTAGTTTTTTAGTTTGAAAAGCTTCTGAAGTAATTTTAGTGCTTTTTCCATTCTCAAGTTGAAAATTCCCCTTCTTTTCTATCAAGAAAAAGAAGAAGAAGATCATTTTTAGTGTCTAGTTTTTTAGTTTGAAAAGCTTCTGAACTCATTTTTGTGCTTTTCAATTCCCAAGTAGAAAATTCCCTTTTTTCCTACCAAGAAAAAGAAGAAGAAGAAGATCATTTCTAGGGTCTAGTTTTTTAGTTTGAAAAGCTTCTCAAGTAACTTTTGTGCTTTTCAATTTTCAAGTAGAAAAATCGTTGGTCAAAGTCGAATTTCTCTTCATAGACTCTGAATACACACATCGAGTGTGAACTAATTATAACATCTTCAGCACATGCTTGAATTTTTCATCCCTAATCGAGGGACTATTGCGAAAGAAAAAGCTCAAGCTTTTCTTCAAGAAGTTTAAATGTACACTTTTTTATCTCATCTCTTACAATTAGTCTCTTATCTTTGTGTACCAATTAAGCTCCTTGACTAATAGCTTGTTAATTATATTCTCCTTACCTTCGTCAAGGGTGTATTAGTCGCTCGATGCCAGTTCCGGCTAATAAATTGATTGAATAATTTCGATTTATTTAATTCTATTCTTCTTTGGTACAACAGAATGAAAGAAAAACGTTTTAATCACTCGATATCATTTATTGCCTCACATCTTGATGCACCAATGTCGATAATAATAATAATTTGTTCATCTACACTTCTCGCAACTGCAATTGCAGAGTCAATCGATTCAATTAACTCGACCGTTTCTCACAGGATTTACAGTAGTATCAGTTGATCTGATTAATGATACAGTCGATTTTTCAAACAATCTTTTATTCATCTCAAGAGTTTCTCTTTTTTTTCATTATCACTCCTTTTCTCATACTGTTTGAAAAAAAAAATCGTATTCAATTTTTTTTTTACACTGTCAATTAAAGTCAATTAAAATTGCATCAAAATCTCACGGTTTTACCAATTTTTGTCCATTCATTTTTTTTTCTCCTCGCCGACTTAATTAGGAGAGGAAAGAAAAATTTTGAACTCAAATTTGGTGAAAAAAAATTTTTTTTAATGAAAAATTGTCAAATGGGTAGAGAAGGGATAAAAAGGAGGAGGGGGAGGGAAAAAGGTGATTGAGAAAAAAATAAATGAAAATAAAAAAGTCACACAGACGTCGAAAATTCCCTTCCGAACTTTAAAGCCGCGTGTCGGCGTCCCGATGTCCGCGGAGATACTACGGCCATCGCTGAACCAACCCCCTCCTCCCCCCCGTTTTCAACCCTCGATTTACTCCCCCTGCTTGCCCGGGTGTTTCTGCGTCTCTCGAACCCCTCTACCCCCTACTTTTCTCTCTCTCCCTGACTTAAAGGCGAAAATAGTAGAAAGCTCTGAGCCAACATGGAGCTTTTTTTCAACCCCCTCGGGGTGCTGGACAATTAAAATTTCATGATGCAAACTACTCGCGGATTTTCTGGAATAAAATCAATCACTTTATGTGTTATATCTACCCCGCAGATATTTTTGATACCCTTATTGTAAGGATTTTCTTTGTGAGATTTGTCCAATTATTGTGGGATATAAAAAAGAATCCAATAAGTTTACAATATTAGTTAACTTTGACGAATTTTGAGAAGATAATTGAAAGACTGATTTGTATGTATTAATTATAAGTTCGGAATTTTATCTGTTTCAAAACTCTCTCGCTGTCTGATCAAATTTTTTTTTTTATCATTTATTGCCTGATATTAATTGTTCAAGAGCTTTTGAAAGAACTGTTTCAAAACTTGATTACAAAGCTATTGCACTGAGTTATTGTTTTCTTTATATCGAATTAAAGGGGTTGGGGAAAGAGGGTGAGAAATATAAATCGATTATATATTCTGAAAATTTTTTTGATGAACAACAGCTTCTTTTTTACAATCTCGACGTAATTCTCTGAGTAAAAAGATAATATATCTCACTGTTCCTGCTTTCAAAAGATTTCAATATTAAATTATATTGTACCGTAATTAATTTCGAACCGTCGCGATTACTTATATAATTTCTAAAATACCGATTCGGTGACTGCAAAGAATTTCTTTCATCCAATTCAATCGTGCTCCGAATACCAATCTTAGTCACATATTAATATAAAACAAAAAAAAAACCTTGGATATTATAAATTCACGTCACTATTCAGTACACGAAATCCACTAAGCTATCGCTGTTGGTATAACCTGCTATGTATATTTATTCATGAGAATTCAATTTCTCCCTACATTAGAATTTAAGTGTACATCTTGCCGAAAAGTCAGTTGAAGTCAGTCGAATTCAGTTGAAATCAGTTTTGTTGAAGTCAGTTGAAATCAGTTGGAGTCAGTTGTAGTCAGATGAAAACAGTTTGGTTGGAGTCAGTTTTGTTGAAGTCAGTTGAAGTCAGTTTTGTTGAAATCAGATTAGATGAAGTCAGTTTAGATGAGATCAGTTTTGTTGAAGTCCGTTGAAGTCAGTTAAAATCAGTTTAAGTCAGTTTTGTTGAAATCAGTTTAGATGAAGTCAGTTTAGATGAGATCAGTTTTGTTAAAGTCAGTTGAAGTCAGTTGAAATCAGTTGAAGTCAGTTTTGTTGAAATCAGTTTAGATGAAGTCAATTGAAGTCAGTTTTGTTGAAGTCACTTTAGTTGAAGTCAGTTTTGTTGAAATCAGTTTAGATGAAGTCAATTGAAGTCAGTTTTATTGAAGTCACTTTAGTTCAAGTCAGTTTTGTTGAAATCAGTTTAGATGAAGTCAATTGAAGTCAGTTTTATTGAAGTCACTTTAGTTGAAGTCAGTTGAAATCAGTTGAAGTCAGTTTGGTTGAAGTCACTTTAGTTGAAGTCAGTTGAAATCGGTTGGAGTCAGTTTTGTTGAAATCAGTTTAGATGAGATCAGTTTTGTTGAAGTCAGTTTAGTTAAAGTCAGTTGAAATCAGCTCAAATCAGTTCAATTCGGTTGAAGTCAGTTTAGTCGAAGTCAAGTGAAATTAGTTGAAGTCAATTGAAGTAAGTTGACTTACTAATGTCTTGAAGTTTCGATGTCATGCAGGCACACTATCAATCGACGAGTGGTTAACCCCTCTAATCATGTAATACAGTACGAAGTTAATATGTTGAACTATACGATCAGAGGAACGGTTATTAATTATCAAACCATAGGGTATTGCTCTAAGCGTAGATTAAACAATGGTATGCGCGGTACTGGAAGCTTTTGTGTCATCTGACTTGCGGTTGGGTATTAATTACTCTCACGGACATATACTCTCACTGATGCAACTGCACAACTACATAGACCAGAAGGCAGAAGCCAACAGTCGAGAACTCAAAACCGTTGAAATTATACCTCAACGTGTTTCGCCGTTCATTGTACTGCAGACTTTGAAATAATTCACCAACTAATTAGACCGTTCATGGAATTAATCTTGAAGTTACAGAGATTCGGAATTTTCAGCATTCTCTCAAACTATCATATTTGCAAAAAAAAAGAACCCTAAGAACTTGCCTCATCAGTGCTTATCAATATTTTCTGTCAACTATTTCTCTAATTTTAGCAGCTTCGGGGATGCTCCTGAAATGAAGATAGAATCTCACTTGGATAATTGGAAACCGGGGAGGGTCTTACCTCCTGTATTGATGGGGTCGACGTCAGCTGCTCTTTAAAATTCCCGAGTCAAATTAAGTCGGGATCAAATCCCTCTCGATATATTTAAACCCCTAAAGGCTCTCGAAAAAAATTTACCCTCTGGACGGGGTGAAAAAAAAGGGGAAAAATGTTAATTTCCTTTTTCTCCTTGGTAAAAAACGAGGGGCATCGCATCAGAGATTGAAATTCTTATGTTAAATTTAACGAAGGTCGATAACTTTTTAACGAGGATAAGGATCAGGGGATCTTCCAAGCCTCGATATCCTTGAAGACAGACGTTTGTTTCGGATCAACTGGATTCACTGAGACTATCAGTTAAAGCGAACCGATTCGATCAATCTTCGTTAATCTACTATCCGGGCTGGTGCCCAGCGAGAGAGAGACAAGCCGGAGAACCGGGTGCCGAACCTGGAACTCCGATAATCACTGAAGCTCGGGTGGAGCGTCAATTATTGGCGTTGAATGCTGAGACGGGCGTTTATATCCTCGGCTATTTAACCATGGCGTATATATGTACTTGGGATGGCAATCAATCACGAGATACCGACCATTAAACGGTGGGAGACAGTGGGAACGGTTGATACTGTCGCGAACAGTTTCTCTCGCGTAACACTTGAGGCGAAAGCTCGGTCTTTAGATGTCCTATTTTTTGTGACAGTGGAGAAAAGATTAGGCTACGTTCCAGAAAATCATACGATTGGAGAGAAAATTCGTATTTAGGGTTATTTTAGAGTCAATTATTGATGCAAAACAGGAGTTGTTGATTTATGGATGACTTAATTCGTCTGAAAAAATGGCCTCATGTGACCACGACGTTAAAACATGGTTCAGAAGGTTCCCAATCGATTAGAGAAAATTGATTTTGCGTTATCTCGCGATCTTCGATGAAGATCGATCATATTTTCTGGTTTTGTTTGATTTTTCATCCATTCATGGCACGATTCTTAATCCTCGATCTATAAAAGTCGTCCAAATGTACGGGAATAAAGCTTCACGTTTGACACCTTGAATCGTGTGCAAAAGTGCCTTTTTTTCATCGTTTGTTACAACCAGGCCAACCAACTTACTGCAAAATTGACTAAATCCTGTTCTGCGTCGATTGATTCAAAGAAACCCAAAATATGAATCGTTTCGTTCCAATCGAATAATTTTGGGGCATTTTTCGCCCCAGTTTTTGGACCGCCATTTCGAATTTTACGATTCTGGTATCAAATCCGAAATCAGAAACCCAAAAGACCCTAGAATCTTGATTTTTACGTGTATTGGGTCTTTTAGGGTTTCGGACCACATTTTTTACCATCTGTTCCATCGGATGAACCTCTTGTGAAATTTGTAGCACTCGGAACGAAGCTCGCCTTCGGCTCGCGCTGCAAACTTCACACTCGTATAGATATCGCCTACGATTTCCGCACCTGCCAGAGAAAATCTACTATCTCTACCCTTTCAAGCGTATAAGCAGACGGAATCACTTTCCACCACATTATTTATGCAAATGCGTGTGGTACAGGAGAGTTTATCACTTCCTCCCGGTTCCGGTATCTCGTTTCACTCGCTGGTTCCCTGCAGTTCGATGTCACAGTCGCTTTTTATCCCGCTCGACTACCCCCGCGCTCGACCTTTTTATACTTCAGAAAATGGTGATAGAAAGAGAGAAAAAAACAGCACACAACACAACGTCGATGAAGATCAGGAGGATAAGAAGAAGAGAACTTTTTCAAATTTACTTCTCACTCTCGAATTCATATTTCCATTCGACAAACGAGACCTGAGAGCACGAAGAAGGCCCACGTTTATATTCAGACCACGCAATATTCCAAATTTCTTTTTCTCCCTTGAAGGGTATTTTTTCCTTTCCTTCGTGTCAGTTCTATCAAGAAATTCAAGATACAGGCATAAAATGTGGGACACAAACATGCCTCGAGGATAAAGAACGGGGAGGAGAAAAAACGCTTAAGAGATAAGGTACACCCTCCGTCTGGGAAAGATCGTCCAGGCAATCATCGAATCGTGAAACTCTTACTAATCCCGAATCCAGGCTGAGTAATGATCGTCCGATTGTTTAATAGCCGATTTCGCTTATATTTGAATTTCAATTATTCAGATGACGATTGGTCCTCACATTTTGTTGGAAAGTTTGACTCGAAAAATTATATAATAAAGAAGAATAACAGAATAGCTCCTTTATTCCAATAAAAATTCTTGGATTCAAGTCAAACTAAACATTGACAGTTGACAACTATTCCGAAATACTTGAGACACTGAGATCCTTTTTCTCATTCGTCGTAGACAGAACAAAAAAGAAAGCGAAGTGCTAATGAAGTTTTATAATATTTGATCAGATTTAGTTAAACGACTATTCAGAATTGTTTGTCCCAGATATTATAGAGTATAGGTGAGGCCATAAATCTGTGTCATCGATTTCTGATCGTTTATCCGATCTGATCCGGTTCGAAACGTGAGCAATTTTTCCGTCAAGACCAAAGGAAAACGACTCGACTATATCACACGAACCCCAATCCCGAACATTTTAGCTTTGATCGTCTCTGCGAATGTGGTTCATAATCAGTGATTGAAATCATAGTCGAAACCGAGGAGCTAATCCAAAATCTACGTCACCCCTCGGATCTCTGACCAGAATTCAGAGAAAAAAATAGATCGAAGCGATTCCTCGGTGGATTTTAACGTAAGTAACAACTTTTCCTTGTAGAAAAGTGAACTTCAAATAGGGAAAACTGTCCAGGGCCCAGGGAAAAACTCTAGCAGGGCTCTAGATGGTTTTCCCCAATTAAGTCAATTTTTTTCACTATTCAAAACGTTGAATGTATTTTTCCACTAGTAGAAATCTGTTAGCGTTTATCAAAAAACGTTTTGAACAGTTTAAATAAAATTTATTGAATGAGTTTTAATTCTCGAAAGCATTTTCATTGATTTTCACCAAATTCTTATTCACAATTTGAATATATATGTACTTTGAATGAATATTTTAACTATTACAGTCACGAAAAGATGATACTTTGAACTTTGAACACACGCCTTTGATAAAACGTTTATAGTGACTATATTCAAAGACCGATTTCCGGATAAAATACCGGATATCGTCGATATAAAACTCCCACGCTAAGGGAGACAGAATCTTTTTCTCTCCCCTCTTCCGTCGTTTGCATACAATATTATTATTATCATCATTATTATTGTCATCATTGCTCCGTTTCATTCAAGGGGAGTACAACAATTCTCCCTTTTTTTCTGAAAACAGAGGTAAACCTGAAGCTGGAAATAAGACAAGGTGAAGACTATTCTCAACAGTCTGAAGTATGCTGGAATTCAGAAAAGAGCTTTAAGACGTTTGGATTTGTCGATAAAACTGTTTCGAAACTTGTTTCTCAGTACTAGCCACCTTCAGACTGTTTATAGTCGTTACAAAATTCACCCGGTATAACAACTAAACAGTCTGAAGTGTGCTGGAATGCAAAAAGAGCTTTCAGACAGTTCGATTTATTAAAATAACTGTTTTCAAGCTTGTTTCTTCATCCCAGCCAACTTCAGACTGTTTAGTCGTCACAAAATTCACCCTGTATAACAACTAAACAGTCTGAAGTGTGCTGGAATCGAGAAAGGAGCTTTAAGACATCTACATTTGTTTGAAAGAAACTGTTTTCAAGCTTGTTTTTCGATTCCAGCCAACTTCGGACTGTTTAGTCGTCACAAAATTCACCCTGTATAACAACTAAACAGTCTGAAGTGTGCTGGAATCGAGAAAGGAGCTTTAAGACGTCTACATTTGTTTGAAAGAAACTGTTTTCAAGCTTGTTTTTCGATTCCAGCCAACTTCAGACTGTTTAGTCGTCACAAAAAATTCACCCTGTATAACAACTAAACTTGGTCTGAAGTATGCTGGAATGCAGAAAAGAGCTTTCAGACAGTTCGATTTATTAAAATAACTGTTTTCAAGCTTGTTTCTTCATCCCAGCCAACTTCAGACTGTTTAGTCGTCACAAAATTCACCCTGTATAACAACTAAACAGTCTGAAGTGTGCTGGAATCGAGAAAGGAGCTTTAAGACGTCTACATTTGTTTGAAAGAAACTGTTTTCAAGCTTGTTTTTCGATTCCAGCCAACTTCAGACTGTTTAGTCGTCACAAATTCACCCTGTATAACAACTAAACAGTCTGAAGTATGCTGGAATGCAGAAAAGAGCTTTCAGACAGTTCGATTTATTAAAATAACTGTTTTCAAGCTTGTTTCTTCATCCCAGCAACTTCAGACTGTTTAGTCGTCAAATTCACCCTGTATAACAACTAAACAGTCTGAAGTGTGCTGGAATCAGAGAAAGAGCTTTAAGACATCTACGTTTGTTTTAAAGAAACTGTTTTCAAGCTTGTTTTTCGATTCCAGCCAACTTCAGACTGTTTAGTTGTCACAAAATTCACCCTGTATAACAACTAAACAGTCTGAAGTATGCTGGAATGCAGAAAGAGCTTTCAGACAGTTCGATTTATTAAAATAACTGTTTTCAAGCTTGTTTCTTCATCCCAGCCAACTTCAGACTGTTTAGTGTCACAAATTCACCCTGTATAACAACTAAACAGTCTGAATGTGCTGGAATCGAGAAGGGCTTTAAGACATCTACATTTGTTTTTAAAGAAACTGTTTTCAAAGCTTGTTTTTCGATTCCAGCCAACTTCAGACTGTTTAATAAATCATTCACCCTGTATAACTAAACAGTCTGAAGTATGCTGGAATGCAGAAAAGAGCTTTCAGACAGTTCGATTTATTAAAATAACTGTTTTCAAGCTTGTTTCTTCATCCCAGCCAACTTCAGACTGTTTAGTCGTCACAAAATTCACCCTGTATAACAACTAAACAGTCTGAAGTGTGCTGGAATCGAGAAAGGAGCTTTAAGACGTCTACATTTGTTTGAAAGAAACTGTTTTCAAGCTTGTTTTTCGATTCCAGCCAACTTCAGACTGTTTAGTCGTCTAAAATTTCCTGTATAACAACTAAACAGTCTGAAGTATGCTGGAATGCAGAAAGAGCTTTCAGACAGTTCGATTATTAAAATAACTGTTTTCAAGCTTGTTTCTTCATCCCAGCAACTTCAGACTGTTTAATGTCTAAAATTCACCCTGTATAACAACTAAACAGTCTGAAGTGTGCTGGAATCGAGAAAGGAACTTTAAGACGTCTACATTTGTGTTTGAAAAACTGGTTTCAAGCTTGTTTCTTGATACCAGCCAACTTCAGACTGTTTAGTCGTCACAAAATTCACCCTGTATAACAACTAAACAGTCTGAAGTGTGCTGGGATTGAGAAAAGAGCTTTAAGACGTCTACATTTGTGTTAAAAAAAACTGTTTTCAAGCTTGTATCTCGATACCAGCCAACTTCAGACTGTTTAGTCGTCACAAAATTCACCCTGTATAACAACTAAACAGTCTGAAGTGTGCTGGGATTGAGAAAAGAGCTTCAAGACAGTTGGATTCGTCGAGAAAACTGTTTTCAAGCTCGTTTTTCGATCCCAGCCTTCAGACTGTTCATTCGTTACAAGATTCACCCTGTAGATGAGAACTAGTACGTGCAGATACTATACCTCCGCTCCCTAATGTCGGCTTCTTGCACTTGCACACCACGCCGTTTCTATAATAATTCCCTTGGGACCTAGTCTAGTCTGTAGACTGTAGACTAAGGAGACTTCACCTCTTGCCGTTTGACATTGCTAATGGGTCTTGATGAGCTACCCCCGCCGTTTGTACATATTAATTATGTATGGCTATATATATATATATTATATATACAGAGTGTTTCTAAGCTCTTCAATTCTCTCAATATTTTCATCCCTTTTTCATCATCTTTTACCGCGGGTAACTTCTACAAGTTTTAATATTAACCGATGAAATTTGGGATCCACTCTATCGACCAAGCTAAAAAATTTCAAAGTTCAATAACTCCTACAGTTTTAAAAAATTGTTGCTAGAATTTCTAGTGTACTGTGCCTAAAAAGACACTTTTTCAGCTCCTATTTATCTATAAAGCACTTTTTTTTCACACGGGATGAAGGCTCTGCCTCATGCTTCCAAGGGCTGACGCGTAACCATGATGAATCGTGTGGTATAAAAATGATAAATAGGCAACTAATTTTTAGTGATCGATCCGCCAGGTTTTGGACAGCCCCGTACCCACGTATTTCGAGGATCTTCGATGCAATGAAAAAATTCTGAAACCCACATTGGAATTTTATTTCGACTCAATGACTCGATTCCGATGAGGAAGAAGAACAGAAACTATTATCTGGCTGAAATTTGATTTATATTCCACGAACCGAGGTAGTCTGCGAAATCCCTGTTTCCTTCAGTTTACATCGTGAATTTTAATCCCCGCCATGGTTGACTAGACTGGAATGTAACTCAAAGGGAGAACAAAGCTTCCTTTCGCTCCCTGTTCTACATGAGAAAAGGCTCCATCTACCCCACGGATTCAACATAATTTGCATTTAATTTGTACTATTATTTGCCACAGCGAACTTTACGCGAAAATATCACCCTTCTTGCTCTTAGCTTCAAAAGAACAAAAACGAGCAATTCGGGCCGACTATGTTTAAATTTTGCAAATCTGACTTCAGATTCGTGGTCAACGACCCAAAAAACGGAGAAAAGTACCGAACTGATAAAGGCCAAAATGATTGATTGATTAATTTCTGAATGTAAAGTTGAGGAAAAATCGGTTGGCGTCTTCAAGGCTGACCTTGAATCTCTGGATAAGTGGAATTCTTATCTAAAAATTGTTAGGGTTGTAGACGGGCCTCCAGCACCAGGCATGCAGCCTCGAGTACCGCCACCCAGTGAAAGTAGTAGAGCCGAGCTTCGGACAGGCACAAGTAGTCACGTACCAGCTTTGTCAGACCTCGACTATCGCCGCTTGCAATCTGACCTCCAAAGCTACGACCTGGTGCATTATGCACGAGAGCCCCAGCCTCCGTGCCCCACTTGAAACGACTCTGCCCATGCCCATGCCCTTGCACCCAGTTATGCACCCAGCTATGCTCTGCATTAAAGCATCCCGAACTCTGATTTCGATTCTCATTAATCAGTCTTCGAATTTTGCCAAGGTCTCCCGCAACCGTCTAGATTTTTTGTACCGGGACCAACCTGGTTCAGGGTCTTATTTTAGAAACTAAAGAAGCGAAATTGAGATTGCTGAGAATTCTGAGCCGTTTTGAAATTCTAATTATGTAAATTGTGACCGAAGAAACAGGTTCTGGGATCTGGCGAACCGCAATGTTAATATTAACTCCGAGTGAATAGCTCTGCTAATTTGCGACAGAGCTAAGCACCTGTGGGATTTTACAAAATTCTAAGAAACTCGCTATATTTTTCAATTATCTTATACGGATCTTGTACACCTCGCCTACCTTATATTGGGGGATAAATTCTACCCTCTGCTGAGGCTGATACTCGTTTTCTATGCATAATCCAAAAGCAGCGTGTAGTATTACACTTTTGATTATGAATTTGGCATCAGAATTTGAATCATTGATTGAATTTGAGGAAAAGAACAGAATATGAATTTTTATTCAGTTGGATAATTTTTTTTTTTTTTTTGCAGTCAATTTGCAATTCAAGAAATCCCGATATTGAATTCGTAATCATAAACTGAATGATTTTAGACCGAGGGGTTGAACTGCTCCGAAAAATTTCGTACATACAACAGACTTCAGACTTCATGGGGGACTTTTTGGGACTTAGTTCGTTAAATATCAAGGAATAACCGAGAAAATAAGTGAAGTAATGAGGAAAAATTAAGTAGCCAAGAAAATCCGAGGAAATTGATGAAATAATGAGAGAAAAAAATTGATTAGAAATTTTTTAAAAGTGGAATTGTATGAAATAATTTTGAATAAGAGGTTTAATTTGATCGTTGAAACGTGAAATTGATTTGTTCTTTTCTCATTTTGATTTGATATGAGGGGGAGGAAAGAGGTGGAGAAAATTTCACCGTGGTGGCCACTATATAAAGAGTTTTTTGAAATTCCTATTGATTAAGATTCCAGCGAGAGGAAGACCAAAAAAAAAAATTACTAGGAATCTTTTATTCTGTCTTGTTTTGCTGTAAAATGCCTCAACTTTTTCCTGACAATTTTCAATTTTTCTGACACCTATCTTCTTTTTCTTCTTTCTCGAAGTCCAATCATAATCGTTACAGTCACGATTCTCCCGACTAAAATCTCAGAGGAAGACTGAAAAAGTCTGAAAAAACATCTTCTCATTTTCTACGTTTGTCTTTAACCACTTTGAAGAGGTTTTTTATTTGTCTTCTCTTTTTTCCCCAATCCGAGAGAGTCTCTCTGATCTTTCACATTTCAATCTGAAAATATCTCGTTCCAATCAAGCGTGTAACATCTGAGAAACGTGATGTTTGCTTCTGTAGAAACGTCAAAGTTTAACTCCGATTACTTCGAACTATGATCACCTGACTTTGATATTGGCTAATAAATTTCTGCGTGTTCAGAAGCTGATCAGGCTGCCTCACCGAGATTCTATAGTTATAATCATTTCAGAGTTTGGAGTACTCTGCAATTAAACTTTCGACTTATCTTGTTAACAAGAAGAAACAAAAAATATAACGATTCAATTTGGAAGGCGAAAGGCAATTAAACCGTGTCGGAGACACGTGACGCGACGATTAATCAACGTTGGCTCATCAAAGCAATTGTCTAAGAGCTAAAGCACTGTCGTCGATGTATACGTCATTTCACCACGAGAAATTCTACTCTCTCTCCACTTCTCCACGAGTCCTAATCGCCAGTGCTGACGCATGACGTTCCTATCAAAGGATGTCGGGTTACGTCTTACGTCTTAATTTCTCTCACCGTGGCTCGAGATAAGGGTGAGGGTTGAGGATCAGGTTCAGGTCGAGACGTCAATGAAGTCAAATTATGATCGCTGTCTTCCAAACTCCATTTAATTCGAGCTTCAAGCTGAAACTACCAGACTGGGTCGTTATCAGCGGATCTTTGATGCGGATTCAGGTTGGCAAATCCAACTTCGCCCATGAAGGAGTGAATTCCGAAGATTATAGTCGAAAATCTTCTATGTGATCAATTTTGATCGAACATTGGGAGATTTATGGTAGGAAATGACTTCAAGTTCCAGTTCAAGTATCTTTCATCATTTATTCAATACAAATATAAGCCGCCATGTGTATAAAAGAATCATGGAAACTACATTCCATTAATAATCTCGTTTTGATCGCCTTAACCCGTAATAATCACTATCGTACTGTCTGAGACATGTGAAGAGGTGTCAGCATCAGTTCAAAGGCCGCATCCTTCAGGTTTGCCCCGCGAAGATTGGCCTCGTGAAGATCAGATCCGGACAGGTCGCAGTACTGTGGCATAAAATGGTCAAAAAAAGGTCCGAGCTTTTGGTTTAAAAAAAGGAAAAATCAAAATTGAAGACATTTTTCTTCACCTCAAGATCGGCACCGGCGAGTACCGCGGTTCTAAGATCGCAATTTTTCAGTTTAGCATTCTTGAGTGTAGCGACCCTCAGATTAACACCGGCCATGTTACTACCCTCCAGATTAGCCCCCTTCAGGTTAACCCCTTCCATATTAGCCCTGAACCCTGACGGATCCTCGAAATTACATCCTCGTAAATTAGCAGCCTCCAGATTAGCGCACAACATCTTAACCGAAAGAAGCTGAGCCCCTTCCATGTTACTTCCGGACAAATCTGCTCGCTCCAAATTACATCCTGACAGATTTGTACCGAACAATAAACAGCCGTGAAGATTCGCGTACTGGAATAAAAACGACAACAGTTTCAAGAACCCTTTCAAATTTTACACGATCCTGGTACGTAAAGTAAACGTTCAGTCCGCATATTGCAAAAGGGACTAATAAGTGACTGAAAGTAACTGCATCAACGGTCGTTTCAATGGGTTGTAAATCTAATTTGAGTGAAAGAGAAGACTAATTTGCAGCGATTTTGCGCGATATCGAACAGATTTGCTAATTTGCGAGCAGAAAAGTGATCAAATCTAGGAAAAAGTGGGTTCGACTCAAAGAAAAGTGATGATATTCTTATTCACAAGTGATTGATGGGCTGTGTATTCAACAGCCAGGTTCAGGTTCAAGGTAAATTCATTATGACGACAATTCAAGTTGACGTGTCGTCAAACTTTAACGATTCAGCCTCACGCGAGGTTCAAAGGATTTCTGCTAACGGGTCACAGAACAACGTTTTCTCCTGGGACGAGTACCGGTTGACAAGAGGCTTTGGTTTACTCCTAATCGCTCCTCGAGTGCCTCTCGTCTTGTCGACGGGGAATTGATAGACGCGAATTTAGGTTGTTCTCTGACCTTGAAGTTTATGTTGCGAAGATCCAGACGGGACAGATCGGCACCTGCCAAATTGACACCTTGAAACCTCAGTTCCTGGGTCGTTGGGGTCGACAGGATCGCCTTCAAGACGTCGCTTCGAGTCAGAGGAGCGGTTTCGTTGTCTCCAGATCCCAGACCCGCTACCATCGGCTCTAGGATATCGACCGCACCTTCTACACCGTAGAATTTAGCCTCCTCGAGGACTCCTGTAGGGAAATGGTCATGCACGATGGTCATGTCGTTCTTTTGGTACTTCTTATGGTTTCTGACATTACAAGGACTTCAGCTAAGGGTATTCCCTCCTAAATCGGGGAAGACAGCATGCAATCGGCAATGATGGGTTTCATTGGATGATTTGATACTTCTTAGGCAAGAAACGATCATCTTTTCGATCTATACATGACATGCGATATTGTAGAATCAGGGAAAAAAGGCCAGGGGTTCAGAACTCGAAGTGTTTACCTTACCAATATTATGAGGATAATCTCAGATTGTTATGACGGCTCGACATCTACTCGTCTGATGTTTACTCGACCAGATCTTAAATATTTACTATTGAGACGGGAAATCGAGACACTTGGTTTATCTCGGTGCAAAAACACGGTAGACATGACGTTCGGACACAAAGCGATTGGCAATAGCTTGTTCCAATGCTTCGCCTCTTTTTGTTTACTGTGATACAGAACGTCAAAATCACGTGCCCCTATTATCCCATTTGGCAAAGTGAGAATCACTCGATGTGCTAAAGTATTTCGAGTCTCTGATATCGAATTTGTAAAATTTTTGGATATTCTCAATATGGGTTTTCGATTGAATAATTCAAAAACAGTCAAGAATTCAATAATTAATCAATTAAAAAAACACCTAAACACGAATGACAATCAGTTTATATGTGACAGCCTGTATTCAGCGAGTATTAAATAATCGTTATCTACAAAGAGACAGAAGATACGGTGTCTTGTCATACCCTCTATCATAGTTGTCAGTCTATTCAGTGGATACAGGGATAAACTGACGGTTCAATAGCCCAAAGGCTTAAAATGAGAAGGGTCAAAGGTCTCAAGTTGATGGTTTCATATCTACTGTAACAAGAATTTGCGTCCATGCTTAATTAACGGCAATGAGATTCCTCAATAAGCTAGAGGAGGGATTCTATATTTTTTCTATAATATTATATAAGAGGAATAATAAAAGAGGCAAGAGAATGGAAAAGAAGCCTTCGGCTCAAAAGCCCTTTATGAGTGCAATCCATTAATTCGTCATATGAATTGTTTGTGATATTAATTAGAAAACTGAGTCAATTTTAATGATTTGTGAGTCAATATCTGTAGCCCAAAATCGTATAATCGTAATTTTTGAAGAGAAAATTTTTATTGCCCCAGCCGGGAATCGAACCCGGATCTCCCGCTTGTGAGGCGAGGGCTCTAACCACGAGACTACCTGCTCGCCCTCTAACTGACGTAATCATAGTCTATATTAGTGATAATGAATAAATAATAATTTCACTATCAGAAAATCAGTTTTTGCTTTTCTCCCTCAATTTTTTAATTGCAAAACATTGTAAAATATCCTTAATCAGATAGTAATTCAACAAGACAATTTTATCCCGAACCTGATGTTGAAATCAATAAACGACCAAAGTACAACAACATCGAATAAAAAAACCAATCATTTCTGAAAGCGATAATATTGCAAGGAAAAAAAGGATATTACCGTGTCCATAAAATTTGATTGGCTATAAATATGAACGATGATATTTTCTCACCCGCAGCGTTTATGTTGGGATCGA
This sequence comes from Euura lappo, assembly GCA_018257835.1. Taxonomy (NCBI): domain Eukaryota; kingdom Metazoa; phylum Arthropoda; class Insecta; order Hymenoptera; family Tenthredinidae; genus Euura; species Euura lappo. The sequence goes on from JAEUYN010001679.1 coordinate 206,937, forward strand.
GTATCAATTGTCCGTGTCTAAGATAATTGAGCAAAGGTTCAAAATACGTCGGACTTCTGTCGATCAAAAAAGCTCCATTTTTGTCTCTCTCGCTGGGCTGTATTCGCCACTGAGTGTCGTCTCCCTGGGTGAACATTCTGTCGCGAATTAAGAGATTCGTTTAATTTAAGAGACATTTGAAGAGGAAAAAATTGCTCCATTCTTCAGCATCTATTTATAAATCGTACCTAGCCAACATGCTCATAGGCTCTTTATTCGTCAGGGTGCTCCGAGTAGTCACGAAACATTTTCCACCCACGTTCAATGTCAACCAGTCGGTATGATTGGTTTTATGATCTACAGGTGCCACTGCGCTATCCACACATGATTTATTCTTCGATATAAAATCCTCACCGCATGACACGTAGAGAACGTCGTCGTCTCTGAAGAGGAGGAATATCGGTATTTTATTAGTTTTTCAGACGGTTATTGCGAGGGGCTTCATTTGAATTCACTAGCAGATAAAGCGATAAGAAATTTTTTTTGTGATTTTAAGCTCATTTTGATTAGATTTTTGAAAATTGTAGAGATTAATTGAATATATATATATATTTTTTTTTTTAATCAATTTTTGAACTACTTTTGCTGCAATTTTCAAGTAATTTCGAGCAAACTTATTGCTTAGAGTGATTGAATTTTGAATATTGAAAATTGAATTGAATATTGAAAATTGAATTGAATATTGAAAATTGAATTGAATATTGAAAATTGAATATTTTACATTGAATTGAATATTTAAAATTGAATTGAATATTCAAAATTGAATTGAATATTGAAAATTGAATATTTAAAGTTGAATTGAATATTTAAAATTGGATTGAATATTGAAAATTGAATATTTAAAATTGAATATTTAAAGTTGAATTGAATATTTAAAATTGGATATTTAAAGTTGAATTGAATATTTAAAATTGAATATTTAAAGTTGAATTGAATATTTAAAATTGAATTGAATATTTAAAATTGAATTGAATATTTAAAATTTAATTGAATATTTAAAATTGGATTGAATATTGAAAATTGAATTGAATATTTAAAATTGAATTGAATATTTAAAATCGAATTGAATATCGAAAATTTGATATTCAAAGTTGAATTGAATACTTAAAATTTAATTGAATATTTAAGATTGAATTGAATATTGAAAATTGAATTAAATATTGAAAATTGAATTAAATATTGTAAATTGAGCCCCTCGGCTTTTTCGGCGATTTCGTTTATTTGATCAATATCAAGTAGGGCTGTGCAAATAATCGATTGATGAAGATTCCAGATTATTTATTTTCCGGATTGATCATTTTCGCGTTAATATTCACGGATCATTCAAGCTCCTTTTTATCCAACTAAATTGAATTGAATAATAGATTAATCGACCTTTTAGATTGATGGAAAAATCAAACAAACGAGGTTCTAGATTGATTTTACGTAAAAATATAATCATTCGTGTTTTAAATTGACTGAAAAATCGAATAATCCACGTTTCAGAATTTACTTTTTAAACGAAAAAATTTAAAAATCTATTGATCGACGTTTTATAGATCAATTAAAAAATTTAATGATTGACTTCAAAATTAATTGTGTAAAAAATGTGATAATTCACTTTTCAAATTGAATTTTGAAAAATCGAGTAATTCAAGTTTCAAAATCGACGTTTTAAATTTATTGAAAAATCTAATAATTGACTTTTCAAATTAATTATACATTCAAATATAATAATTCGTATTTTCCACATTTTAGGATCGAAATTTCGGACAGTGATTAAAAAATCTATAAATCACGAAGCCACTTGCATGAATCGACTAATAGCTTATTCCCATATTCTACAATATTCAAGTATACCTAATTAACTTCAGATCGTCGATTTCCCCGCCATGTGGCGTGAACAGTCTCTTAGCCAATATATCAAACTTGGAACTGGCTGCCGTCAATAGTTCCTCGATGGAATGTGTCACCATGAATACCTAAAATTATACAAAAGACCACTCCGTTACTACCAATATATATTAATCCGAATTAAATCGTCGATTCAAAAGAAAAAGAATTCAAACTTTTCCCGCGTCTGACTAATCAGAGACTGAACAAAACTACGAGAGTCAAAAAAGTCTCGCAAAATCCCTCTTAAAATAAAAACATCGTCAATAATCGATCAAAATCATCAATTATTTTTCTCATTTATTATTTTATTATTATTATAATCAGTAAATAACTCTGCTTTGATTAATCCGCGTTAACCGAAGTCGTCGAGGTTAGAAAGTTCAAATATTTCGCGCTCGTTTCGTTCCTTCGAACTACGCGAGTCAAAAGTATTCCGAAAAAAAAAAAAAAACAATAAAAAACCAAAAAATCGTCAATAAGTAGACAACAATATTCCTTAAATTCACATTCTCTAATTTAAATCAATCAAAATAACAAATATATCGAATCTAGTGGATGAAGGATGAAAAAAAAAACGAAGTGTAACTACTGTGTCTCACCTTGCCATTGACGTCCGTTCCATTGATGAATAGTACAACTCTCTTCATCGTTGATAGTACATGCATAAAAAAAAAACAAAAAAAAACAAAAAAAACAACAACGAAGAAGCGGTAAATAAGGAAGATTTGAATTAAAAAACAAAAAGCGATACGTGCGTGGTGCACATTGACGTTTACCCCGCACTGTGATACATTCTAGTTTGACTCGGCCATAACAGGTGGCGGGCGCATGACCGACGATGAGGTAGCGAAGAAAAAAAAACAAAAGAAAAACTCAGCGCGCCTCTGTGTTGTACAATACCAGTTAGAAAGTGTTTTAAAACAATCGTTACGAAACTCGAGTGTCCGTAACGAGGTCGACCCTTTTCGAACCGAATTCGATATTCGATCGGATCGGCCGCGAATATTCGTCGGCGGTTGGTTGTGTGCGGTTGTAGATACGAGTACGTACCCATACGCATGCTTCGCCGAAGGTAGACGTGGACATAAAAAGATGGCGTCGGTCTGCTGACGTTTCTCGGATTCTCTGGTGTTCCGCGAACTGGTTCGCGAGTTCCTCGTCGTAACGACTAACGACTAACCACCGCGGTCAGATGAATGGGAAAACATCTGGATACTGTCTCCCGGAGGTTTTGTGATTAATTTGTTGTTGCCCGCCGAGCGAAGGCGCCGAGACGTTATGATGAACATGTGGAAGATGCGGGAGCTCATGGACAAGGCGTGAGTAGAAAATAATCGCGTTATCGCGATAACCGGATAACATAACCTACGATTTTCCGAATTTCGATGATGTCGAAGACTTTTGATTATATCGCGGTCGAAATGGTCAAATTAGGCCCTGAATCTAACCTAAAAATGTATTTTTTAAACCGCTTTCGATACTCGACCTTGGGGCCGAGCCCCGGCTAGATACACACACAATAGACCAGCTTGTTTACGTTGAACAATTAACGTGTGTAAAGCTTGCTTCCTGTCTGATCGTAACGTCAAGGACGACGTAGATGTACGCAGCGAAAGCCTAGATTGTGGAAGCTTAACGTATCGTGACGCTGCGCAACGTTTTCTAAATACTGTATTTTTTGTTGATTCAAGAGCGTCGATCGGTTTGAAAATTATTGAAGTAGCCTATTTTTAGGATAGTTAGGATACTTCGGATGACGGAACGACAACATCGCATGAATTACTGAGTCTTTTGGTCTAGATGCTAGACCGATTGAGAATTGAATATATCAGATTCGATGGCACGACTCGTTTTCTTGAAGTCGATTTTTGGAGTAGGATTAGCGTTTGGATAATCGATGTGAGGAGAATCGGTTAACGGCGGTTGAATAATCGATATTCTATGGTTTTGGATAATAGACTCGTTGATAATCAACTATTTGGATAGTCGATGTATCAATAATACAAAATTTGGATTGCCGATGCATGAATAATCGAAGATTTGGATAGTCGATGCATAAATAATGAAATATTTCCATAACTGATGCATAAATAATGAAAGAATTGGATAGTAGATGCATAAATAATGATAAACTTGGATAGTAGATGCATAAATAATCATAAATTTGGATAGTCGATGCATAAATAATGAAAGAATTGGATAGTAGATGCATAAATAATGATAAATTTGGATAGTAGATGCATAAATAATGAAAGAATTGGATAGTAGATGCATAAATAATGAAAGAATTGGATAGTCGATGCATAAATAATGAAAGAATTAGATAGTCGATGCATAAATAATGATAAATTTGGATAGTAGATGCATAAATAATGAAAGAATTGGATAGTAGATGCATAAATAATGAAAGAATTAGATAGTCGATGCATAAATAATGATAAATTTGGATAGTCAATGCATAAATAATGAAAGAATTAGATATTCGATGCATAAATAATGATAAATTTGGATAATAGATGCATAAATAGTGAGAAACTCGGATAATCATTGTACAAATAATGGAAAACTTGAATAGTAGACGCATAAATCATGTAAAATTTGGATAATTGATGTCCAGATGATCGACATTCTGCTTCACAAACAGTATTTTTCTAATTTCACCTTCGGATGAAACGACGAATGCACTAATATTTGCAGATTTTTCATCCCATATCGAATAACAGAGTTTTAAACTATCTACTCGTGGTTTGAAATATATAGTATAACGTCTGAAAAAAGCGACCCGATCTTCCGATAGGGAATTTTCTGGATGACAGAGCTTCTACCTTACGTAGGATAATTGCATTAGGGATCGTATGTACTCGTGCATTGAGAAACAACATTGCAGTTACATAAGGGACTGATAACGCGTCGGCCTCAATTATCGGCTTTAATTCACCGGTACGATACTCGCTGATTATCTTCTCCGGTCAATTTATGTGTCTAGTAAGTCGGTAGCCGACGTTATTTCAATGGTATCAAGAATTACGGAGTAATTATACGAAATGAGGAAGTGAAAGTTGGGCGATTACATAACTGTACCGTTTATTCGGATATCGCTGGTCATGCGATCGAACCAAACCCGGTTGATTCTTTATTCAACCCAGTTTCTCGATGATTTTCAGGACCAACGTCGTCATGAACTACACAGACACCGAAGCAAAGGTGCGAGAAGCTACAAACGACGACGCTTGGGGACCGACTGGTAAAAATAAGCAATATTGACGATGATAAAGCAATTTCTTAATCACAAAAAACCCGGGATAAAATATCAGAGATAAAAAGTCTCCGCCTATTGAGCAGCGGCGCTTCTAATTTCTTGAGTACACTAAAGAGGACGTCGCTATCTTCACGTGATAAGTGGACGGTTTATTTATACAGATTATCACTCATAGCTATCCGATTATTTACAGGAGCCATGATGCAGGAGTTGGCGCAGGGAACGTTCACCTATGAACAATTCCCCGAAGTTATGTCCATGCTGTGGAAACGTATGCTTCAAGAAAACAAACGAAATTGGCGTAGAACTTACAAGGTATGAGAGGATCGGCGAAGAAAACGGAACTTCGGGGTCTAATCTTGCGAATAAAATTTCAGTCTCTGCTCCTGCTCAATTATCTCGTTCGTAACGGATCCGAGAGAGTCGTGACTTCGTCGCGGGAGCACATCTACGACTTGAGATCCTTGGAGAATTATACATACATCGACGAGTTTGGAAAGGATCAGGGCATAAACATTCGTCACAAAGTCAGAGAACTCATAGACTTTATACAAGACGACGAGAAGCTGAGAGACGAGAGGAAAAAGGCGAAGAAAAACAAGGATAAGTATATCGGAATGTCGTCCGAAGCAATGGGAATGAGGTTCGGAGGCGGAGACAGGTGGACGGACAGCCCAAAGTGGAACAAACCCGCCCAGGAAGGGGGAGGCGGAGGATACAACGACTGGGATCGGGAAAGCAAAGGCAGAGGATTCGAGGACGGGAATAATAGGTGAAATATTCTGAAATAAATACGATTCCACGGTCTTTAATCCTGCATATTTATTCCCACAGCGACGACGGAGAGCGAGAAGACTCGGACAACGATACTCATTCGAGCCCGAGACGAGGCGGAAGGGAATACAGAGACACGACGGAGACCATCGACAGAATCGGGAAAACCTCGCTGCCCTCTACGCCCACGGCTATTCAGTCGCCCGCAAAGACTCCGAGGGTCTTTAAGAAGGTCGATTTAGGGGCCGCAGCCAATTACGGAAAGGATCAACAGTCAAATGTACGAAGAAAACATCTGAATTCTCTTGAATAATTAATTATTTGTACTTTCTAATCGATTTTTTCAACGTATTTGCAGAATAGCACGCCGGCTAAAGTTAGCAACCTGATGTCGTCGCCCGTGAAAGAGACTCAGAGAAATAAGAACGAGATTTTGAACGATATTTTCGACTCGCAGAGCGAAGTTATCAGCCCTAATAACGGCGACGACGACGAAGATTTCAATCCCAGAGGGAGCGGCCAGGGTTCGGTGCAGGCTAAGAACCCGAGTGGCGGTGACTTTGGGGATTTTGCTAGCGCTTTTGGGGATGAAATATCCAGCAAAACTAGCGACGGAAATAACGACGAGTTTGCTGATTTCACGTCGGCGTTTGATGCCGGAGTTACGATCTCTAATCAACCACAAATATCGCTGTTAGGAGCGACGATACCTAACATCGGTAATCCGATGAGCCAGAACTTCGGGTCTTCTGTATTGCAGAATTCCGGAGTTGGGAATAATCTTTTTAACTCGCTTCCACCTCAGCCTCAGAATGTTATTAACAGTAATAACAATCAAGGTGAAACAACGATTCGATATTTATGGGAAATTTTTATATCTGAGACAGTTGCTCGATTTTTTTTACTCCGAAAAGAAACCTGACTCAGTAATTAGAGTCTTGAGGGAAGAAATTAAGGAGCCAGACAAGTTTTTTAGTTATATTTTTACTATTTTAGTCTTAGATTATCAATATTGAGGGAAGAAAGATTAACTTTTTGCATTTTAGATGCATTTTAGATGCACTTAGACACTGAAAAACTTGATTATTGTAAGAAAAAGAGAGAAAAACGATCAACCTTTTGCATTTCAGGTACAATTAGACACTAAAAGACTTGAAGTTTAAAAGAAAAAGAGAAAACCGATGAAAATTTTTGCATTTTAGGTGCTTTTAGTTGATTTTTGTAAGAAAAACATAGAAAAACAATCAAATTCTTGCACTCTAAGTACATTTAGACACTAAAAGACTTGAATTTTAAAAGAAAAGGAGAAAAACAATGAAAATTTTTGCATTTTAGGTGCTTTTAGACACTAAAAGACTTGAATTTTAAAAGAAAAGGAGAAAAACAATGAAAATTTTTGCATTTTAGGTGCTTTTAGTTGATTTTTGTAAGAAAAACATAGGAAAAACAATCAAATTCTTGCACTTTAGGTACATTTAGACACTAAAAGACTTGAATTTTAAAAGAAAAAGAGAAAAACGATGAAAATTTTTGCATTTTAGGTGCTTTTAGTTGATTTTTGTAAGAAAAACATAGAAAAACAATCAAATTCTTGCACTTTAGGTACATTTAGACACTAAAAGACTTGAAGTTTAAAAGAAAAGAGAAAAACGATGAAAATTTTTGCATTTTAGGTGCTTTTAATTGATTTTTGTAAGAAAAACATAGAAAAACAATCAAATTCTTGCACTTTAGGTACATTTAGACACTAAAAGACTTGAAGTTTAAAAGAAAAAGAGAAAAACGATAAAAATTTTTGCATTCTAGGTGCTTTTAGACACTAAAAGACTTGAATTTTGAAACAGAAAGATTAAATATCGATGAAAAATTGTCCTAAAACTCCAAAAAAGCTCCTTAATTTCTTTCTATGAAAGAAACTCTAATGAACAAAGAACTATTTTGAGTGTTTTAAAGCTTTTGCCCCTAGATAATAGTTTCTTTCTACTTTTCGGAGATAGAAAATGAGGTCAAAGATGTACTGATTTTACAGAGTCTGTTCCTTTGATCGAACAATTACCATTAACTAAAAATTGAATTATTACAGCGTCTTCGAACACGGATCTCCTCGCAGACTTGGGCGGCTTCGATTCCCCGCCGACCATATCGCCGATGAGCAACGTGAACAACGCGAATCTATTCGCTCAGAATCAGGCGGCGGTCAATCCCCTGGATTTTAGTTCAGGTAACGGATACGATTTCGCATTTATTGTAATCGATGTCTATAATGCGTTTGTGGTTCCGTAATGTATCATGCTTGGAGAAGTAATGCCCCCAAGTGAGCGTTTCCTTGCAGCGCCAAGACGGAAAGGACCGAGTTCAATCTCACGAGGAATCGAGCTTCTGGAAACGCTCAGAAGCATCGGGGACTTTAAGAGTATCAACGATCTGGAAAATGTCAAGTCCAGGATAAGCGAATACGTTAAATTCATGCCTGGACTTTACACGCCGCAAAAACACGCGGGGATAGACGAAGATATCGATATCGACGCCCTCGCCTACGGCAGGATAATCGAGAACCTGATCCCCAAGTTCGATCGTAATTGGCCTCTGATAAACAAAAAGCTCGATAAATTAGCCAAGCAATTATTCGTTCTCGAAGGGGCTACGAGCTTCTTGCTAAACGAAACGCTGACCGTACTGACCGAGGCTCTGCGGGACAGTCGAGACGAGAAAAAGTCCAACATCGTAGCAACGATCTTGGAAGAATTGATCAAGAGCGAAGCTATTTCCTCTGCGCTTGTACAAATATCGAAAATCGGGGGCAGAAACGCGCTAGATAATATCGAAATCGACAATAACTGGGAGAACTCGGTTCAAATAATCGCATCTCTGCCCGAAAGGGTCGCGAATAAGCTCGGCGCAAAGACGCCGGACGTTTTCAGCCCCGAAACCTACGCGAATATCGTCTACTTTCATATTTTGAAGGCCGTTAGATTCATCGGGGAAGGAATACGGCAGTCTGGCGTCCAGGTGGACGCCAAATATCTCGCGATATTGATCAGCAAATGCGCCCTGATCCTTAATAGAAACGGTTTGGATGATCTATCCGCTGTTTTCACTTCCTGGTGCTCCGAGAATCAAGAAACCAGGTTTCTCGTACAGAAAATATTCCTCGAGCTTAACAGTCAGAGCGTAGAGCCCGTCGCGGTCTCTTTATTGAAACAAAACGTCTCCGAGTCCAGAATGAACCTTGTGTTCGGAAATCTGATATCAAATTCTAACTGGAAGTATATTTTGACGGGTAAAATTCCCCTCCTGTCTTATTACGAGGACGAACATCTGTCGGCTAATTTGATCCGTTATCTCGCCTCCTGCGAAGGTACGGGCAGAGTCCTGGTCTCGTTGTTGGTCCAGCTTCTCGAGTCCTGGAGCAACAGGAGCGTCTTGAATCACGTGACGTTCGAGCAGCACATTTTCATAACTAGACTGATCATACTGTCGGTCAATAAACTCGGGGGGCGAATATCTCCGGAGGACAAGAATACGCTTTTGAGATTAACGTTCTCCGGGACCCAGGCGCACCTTGAAATGGTTCAACCAAAGCTCCGGGCCGTCGGAATGGTCACTGCGGAGATCGTGACCCGGGTCTTTAACGAATCCATGGGCGGAGCGGAGCTCAAATTCGAGTTTGACGAGATGGGAGAAGAAGTTTTACGGATTATCAGAGATCTCAGAAAGATCGAGGGCCTGGAATCTCAGGAATCTTCTCGATCCGGAGACGAAAGACTATTCGAGCTCGGAGTCAGGTGCAAAATCCTGGAGGATTCGAAGAAAGAGATTATCGAAGCCGTCGAGATCGAGAAAATAGTTGAAAAGGGAGAAAAAGAAAAAGAGACTGAAAATTTAGATTCCGACGACGAATTGGACAGCGACGATGAATTCGTGGCCTACGATATGTCTAACGACACTAAAATATCGGAGAGAAAGAGGCCGTCGTACTTGAGAGATCTCAGAGACAACCTGACCGACCCTCAGGCGAGGAATGACCCGGATGTGTTTTCGGGAAGCATGGAAATATGCGAGGAAATGATATCGTCTCAGCTTCCCACCGACGACGCGAGTTTCGGCGTTGAATTATTGCAGATTCTTGCAACTTTGGGAGAGAATAGTTACACGGAAAATTTCGAGAGTCTAAAATTCAACTCCTGCGTCGCAGTAGTAACCATTTTTCCCAAGGAATCGGCGGAATATTTGTGCAATGAATTTCACGCCGGAATCGGAACTTATTCTATCACGCAGAGGATATTTTTCCTCGACGTGTTGCAAGAGGCTGCGAGAAGGCTGGCGGATTCTAGGATCGACGAAGTAGCCGAGATTCCTTCCGATCGAGGATCCAGAGTCGATAAAAAGAGGGCGAAGCCCGTATCCCTGACGATGGAGACCGACAGGACAAAAAAATACGAGACTCTGTTCGCCGACGATTTTGAAATCGACGAATCGAAGGACGATATAACCGACTGGGAGGACGTGGTGGATAAACGAATTCGGTCTCGCACTCGACGACTGACGAGTGGAGCAAAGATCGCGAGGACTTTGGTGAATAAATTCGCCAACGTCGCGTCTTCGTTCTTTTATCCTCTGCTGTACGGCTTCGGTAGGAAAGGATCCTTCGTTTGCGGTACTCCGAAGCTGTACGAGGACCAGGATTCCATCCTGCTAGTTAATTTTCTAAAAACGATATCCGTGCTGATGGTTTCGGCGCAGAATTGCAACCTGGCTCCAAAAATGGGGAAGGAGGTGTTGGATTTGTCTTGGACACTGAGATATCATCGCGAGGGAAAAGTCAGGATCGCCGTTGTGCAGAATATAGCTGCCGTAGTCGTATCGACGCCTCAGCACTTCCTAGTTACGGAATTGTTTCAACAATTGCTAGACGCTAGGTCTTGGCTCGTTGATATGTCGCAGAATACATTCCGAGGAGATCCTAACAAGCAATGCCGGAGTCTGGGGGTCAGCGTGTTGTCGCTTATCGATTCTGTGATCGGATCGGGCTTCAATAAACTCTGAATTTTCCTAAGATTAATTATAATTAGCATTCATCGTGTTTTTACTTTTTTTTAATCCATTTTCATCATTTTTAGAAACTATTTTCATTGATAATCGAATAAACTAGGATTTAGATTGACGAAAAAACGATTAATCGGTTCAGATTGTTTATAAAATCGAATAATCAATTAGTCATCGATAAAAATCTATCAATAAAGCAATTAATTGATTAACTGCGTTGTAGATTGTTTTTTAATAAATTTAAACATTCATTTATCGATTAAAAATTGAATAAACATGAATTCTTCGGTTTTTTGGTGTTTTTTTTTTTATCTTAAATTACGAAACAGTCGATTTTAAAACACTTCCATGAATAATAATTCAGGTAAATACTAGTATTAGGATAAAAAAGAATTTCTTTTTATTCTTGTACATTCTTTCTCACACAGATCCGATGGGAATGAGCGGAGGTGCGAATCTCCTTATCCCGATGTCTACGACTGCGAAAAGCCAGCCTGCGCCTGGAAGCAACGTAACAACGCCGGTCGGTTCGACGTGGGCCGGAGCGGGTCTTAACATCGATTTGAACAACATAATGGGAAGCAAAACGAAACAGTCCGGACCGGCGCCGACGATGAATCAATTAGCCAGCAATAGCCCTCAACATCAAGCGAAAGGAATGGGTAATAATAAATGAATGAATTTTCTTTAATTAATTAAATATAACATCGGCTGTAGTAGATTTCAATTCTTTAACATTTATTACCTATTTCCTTCTTTACTCAAAGAGGAATTATTTCCAGTTATACCAACGATGGGATTAACGTCGCCTACGATTCAACATCAGCAACAAAATAATAGCCCAGGATTTTTTCCCGCATTTCAATGAAACGAATTATAAATATTTATAAAAGAAAAAAAAAAACAACAACAAAAACAATTATTCTAAGGATATTATTGTTGATGAGAAGAAGACAGAAACAAACAAAAAAAAAAAAAACAGATTTGTAGATCAGAATGAAGAGAGAAAAATTTGTTATTCCAAGTTTGATACAGTTGAAGTAAAAAAAAAAAAAAAACAAACTTGTGAAAAAGATAAGAGAGAAAAGAAAAAAAAAATATTAAATGATTAATTATAATGTAAATAATTTTATTCCTGGTTATTGCGAATGAGAAAATAATGAAAAGGAAAGAACAAAAATAAAGAAAAGAAAAGAAAAAAATCATTAAGAAAAGGAATGCCAAAGGCCTTGGACTACATACTTATAGCAGGTCTATACATATATTAGATAGGTAAAAAGAAATTTTAAAACGAATGAAATATGAGAAAATGGGGATTGAAAATTCGAAAAAGATAGAAAAAGGAGTAAAATATGATCACAAATCGACACAAATCATTTTCGACAGACATTTATGGCAGCTCGTCGAGATCCTCATCAATATTGTGATGCATGATAATGAATCTTGAAGATTTTGATCATCTCATTTTCAAATCTATCTATATCGAACGTAACTGATTTCTGAGCAATAAAAACATTTGATAACTGTTCATTTTTAACGGAAAAATAAAAGAAAATGAAAAGAAAGAAGAAGAAAAAGAAAAAAAAAACGATACAGTTTTAATAAATTATTATTATTATTATTTCGTTAATTTTAGTTACAATATATTTAATTCGTTATTACTGTTTCCAAAGGCAATAAATAATATGTCTTTCTGTCAGAGCTGAATATAATTTGAACTGTAAATAATTTATCAACAAAAAAGAAAAAAAAACACGTGTTACAATGAAACTGATTACTAGATTGCTACAAAACTATTATGAGATAGAGAAAATGGTATCGGTACCATTGATCTACGATGTAAGTGCTTCCAAGGCACGAATCTAGTTTTTCACTAATTGATATACATAAAAGAAAAAAAAAAAATTATTAATTAATTAATTAAAAAGAACGAATTCATGATACCGAAACGTGTAAAGATTAATAATAACACTGTCTAATAATTAATAACGATTATGTGTAATTTTAGAACCTAGGAAACATACTAGATTAAAAAAAAAAAAAAATAGCAGATTTCACTATTTCAATCGATAATTTGTTTCAAATACGAAATTTTTTTATCATTACAATATCGTTGAAATTTTTATTTTTTTTTTTCTAAATACGAAATGCATATCTTTCGAATTGTAACGCGATCATTTTTAATTAGAAGAAAAAAAAGATAAAAACTCGCGAAAAATTATAGGGAGGATAAAAATTTAGGAAATAATTATTAATAATTAGATCGTTAAGCAAGATAGCCTTATTTTAAGCAGGAAAAAAAAATTATTATTAGGTCATAGTGTTCGTTGGGGGCTTTGCAATCAGATTATCTATAAACGATCCCCGAATTGTTGAGATTCGAAAGTGTTTTGACATTTTTTTTTTTTGTCTGCAAAAGTTGACTCATTTTCGAATTTTAACAGAAATTTATAAAATGCGATGTTGGGAGGTGCGAGAATACTGATTTTGCAAAGTCCAAATTTTTGCAATATATTCCCATAATAGAAATAATTTTTAAATCATTGTGGTTCACGCAAACAAAAAATTAAATTTATTTCTTCGTTTCTAAAAAAAAAAAGAAGAAAAAAAAAAAAAATTTGTGTCTCATTTAACGGCAAAGTAATTGAGTTTAATTAATTAATTAAGAATTTATCTGTCAACTAAAAAATTAATTCGAAGCAACAATTTTGCTCCATTTATGTATTTTTTTTTTTTTTTTTTACTGATTTCCTCAGGTTTAAATCAATTTCTGTCCTTTTTTTTTTTCTTTTTAACCGAGACTGAAATGAAACTAATATAGTATAATAATTTCCGATATTATTTACATCACTTGCATTTAATTAAAAACAGGGTGATAAGTGAAACTGAAATTAAATCATTTACATTCAATAATAATAATAATACATATAAAATGTTGGCCTAGTTTTTTTTTTTCTTTTTCAATCTTAATTTTAAAAAATATTTTTATTATTACTATATTAATTAATAATATGAAAATATTCTCTGTTGTTAATTATTATTATTATTACTAAACTTAAAATTACTCAAAAAAAAAAAAAAAAAAAAGAATTGTAATTATTGTGACTGTTATTTTCAAACAATATTCAACGCGCGCGCTAAATGTTTGCTTTTGGTTACACGCGAGAAAGGAAAAAAAAAAATAATAGAGAAAAGAAAGAAATTAAATCAATGTATATATGTAATGTACTTATTATATGTAATAATAATTTTTGTGTATCAGAAAAAGATATTAGATGAAAAAAAAAAAAGAAGAAATCCAGATACAGATCGAAGGTTTCTTTTTTTTCATTCTTTTGACTGTATCTGAAATTTTCTTTGCAATAAAGAAGAAATAAAATTATAATTAGGTACTTGTTGTATAATGGTGGAAAAAAAAAAAAACAACCCACAAATTTATATAATAGAAATTGAATTGAATTGAAAGTCGTTATAATTGATTAACAGTATCAAAAATTTATAATCTGTACAATAATTATTATTTTCTTCAATTTCAGTTTATTTATTCGAAATCTTTTTATCAGTCAAAGAGGAAGCAAAACTTTTTTCATTGTTTTTGATCTCGCGGATCATTAATAATAAAAAAAAATGAATAAAATCTATCATAACTTTACAATTAAAAATATTGTAAAGAACGATATCAATTAAATCCATAAAAAATTGTATAAAACAAAATGATTTTTCTTTCCATTGTATTATATATAAAAATAAAAAATCTACATAATAATTTACAATATAGAACAAAAAAAAAAAAAAAAGATGAAGAAAATTGTAATCTGATATTTATACCTGTTACAATTTAATTTTAATCAATTAAAATGCTCGTTGGTGCTGGTTAATACATACGGTGTATAAAAATTCAATCTAATCACCTTTTTTTTCTACCTTCTATCATCTAATTTCAAATTAATTACAGAAATCAAACAATTTTGGTATTTCAATTATTTTTATTATCATTTATATCCAATATTCATTATTAATATATAGTTATTTCTTTCAATGTCAAACGAACAAAAAAAATATGAATATGTTAAGTAAGTTTATAATATGTATAATTGCAATATTCTATCATTTTTTTTCAAATTTTTTTTACAGTAATACAAAAATTGATGAGGGGGGAACTTCGGGGATGTAGAAACGGTAAACATAATTTTGATAACCATCTTCAAAGTGACTAATAATTGATAATCAAAAACGGTCAAACTCTTGTCAATAAACGAAGAAAAACAAAATAGAAACAAAATCCTAAATGTAGTCAAAAATCGATATTTACAGCTTCGAAATTTCAAATTATCAGAACGACTGCAAAACTTTGGCAGATTAAAAATAAAACGAATTTTTTAATAAACTAAATTAATATCAGAGTTTGACTATTCAACAAATTTCAAGTCAAGTCTTAAAAAATTCAAATTTCTTTACGCATGGACCGGAAAGTTATCGAAAATCTTATGAATTCTAGCAATGTTCATCGGTACGGAAGAATAAACGTTATAATAGTTATTTAAATGAAACTACAAGGTTCGTTTTCCCTATTAAAAATGTGTAAATGCACTTCTAGCTGTTCTCGACCACAACTCCTCCCTCATTCACTCGGCTTCGGTCGCTCCCTTGGACTTCCTCTTCTTCTTTTTCTTCTTAGCCGACTCTCCGTTCTCCTGATTCACCTCCGGCTCCGCCTCGGCGGTAAAATTCCCGTTTCCATTCCCATTGGAGTTTCCATTCTCCAAAACCTCGCTCTTCCTCTTCTTCTCCTTCTTCTTCTTTTTCTTAGGCGACTCTTCTTCCGTCGTAGCGACCATCTGAGCCGCTTCTTCCAGCGCCTCTTTCATAACGTCTATATTTTTCTTGGGGACGTCTCCGGTTTCGTAAAACTTCAGTCTGTCTTCAACCTGCTGCCTCAATTTCTCTCCAAAAATGCTGGTCGGGGTGTCGGTGAAACAGTCGATCCTCGAGGCGATGGAACACTTGTTGGCCAAGTACCTGGAGATCCTTCCCTTATTCTTTGTTCCGGCTCTCCCGATGAATGTCGAGTGAAACAGGAGTCCGTACTTTGGGGTATTTCCCTTGGTCTTCAACGCCCTGAAGAGCGCCTTCTCAGCTCCCAAAATCTGCACCGTCGAGGCTGGATATTTAGCGAGATTGGTCAAAGATCCGGCGTGAGCGATCAATCTAGCGCCAACTTGGTCCCCGATCAGAGTAGCCAAATTGGGAGCGACGCCTGCCATCTTGGTCCTGAGATATTCGGCCAGTTGTTTTCTATAGTCAGCCAGAGCGATTACTCGCCCTGCGAACATTTCGATGTTCAATAGATCGACGGGACTGATATCCATCCCCATGGATGACTTTGAGGCGTCTATTATTCCCTGAGCCTTGGCGCTGTCCATGACGATTTCCTCAAGAGCCTCGAGCTTCTCTTCCGTAAGTTCCTTTCGATTTTTAATCAACTGCGCGACCTTGGCGAACATGTAGTTCTCGGGTACGATTTTAACGAGCTCTGGAAAGTGGTAGCTGTACCATTCGCTGTGAGATAAGAAGAACAAGAATATCAGGATTAGAAGAGAGTAACATTTTTTTTTAAACTCATTATATGTTAGGCTGTGCAATTTATAGATTCATCGATTTTTCGATCAAATAATCATCGATTAATCGATTATTGGACCAAAGAAGCATCGATTAATCGATTATTAGATCATAGAAGCATCGATTAATCGATTTTTCGATCAAAGAACCATCG
The DNA here is from genome assembly GCA_018257835.1 of Euura lappo. Taxonomy (NCBI): domain Eukaryota; kingdom Metazoa; phylum Arthropoda; class Insecta; order Hymenoptera; family Tenthredinidae; genus Euura; species Euura lappo. The sequence continues at coordinate 223,703 of JAEUYN010001679.1, forward strand.
ATTTTTCGATTTTTCGATCAAATAATCCTCGATTAATCGATTATTAGATCATAGAATCATTGATTAATCGATTTTGCGATCAAATAATCCTCGATTAATCGATTATTGGAATCAAAGAAGCATCGATTAATCGATTATTAGATCATAGAAGCATCGATTAATCGATTTTTCGATCAAAGAACCATCGATTTTTCGATTTTTCGATCAAATAATCCTCGATTAATCGATTATTAGATCATAGAATCATTGATTAATCGATTTTGCGATCAAATAATCCTCGATTAATCGATTATTGGATCAAAGAAGCATCGATTAATCGATTATTAGATCATAGAAGCATCGATTAATCGATTTTTCGATCAAAGAAGCATCGATTAATCGATTTTGCGATCACAGAAGCATCGATTAATCGATTTTTCGATCAAAGAACCATCGATTTTTCGATTTTTCGATCAAATAATCCTCGATTAATCGATTATTAGATCATAGAAGCATTGATTAATCGATTTTGCGATCAAATAATCCTCGATTAATCGATTATTGGATCAAAGAAGCATCGATTAATCGATTATTAGATCATAGAAGCATCGATTAATCGATTTTGCGATCACAGAAGCATCGATTAATCGATTTTTCGATCAAATAATCCTCGTTTAATCGATTATTAGATCATAGAAGCATCGATTAATCGGTTTTTCGATCAAATAATCCTCGATTAATCGATTTTGCGATCACAGAAGAATCGATTAATCGATTATTAGTTTAAAGCATTGATTAATCGATTCCTAGATCATAGAAGCATTGATTAATCGATTTATCGAGCAATTTGAGGTCGAATTTTCGATTTTTTAATTTTCGAATCAGTGTTATGTCGACTTTTCGATTCTTAACGCAATTTGGCGTCGATTAATCGATTTATCAAGCAGTTTGATGTCGACTTTTCGATTCTCAACGCAATTTGGCGTCGATTAATCGATTTTTCGATCATTTTGACGCCGATCAACCGATTGTTCGATATTTCAATTGATTCATTACGTCAATTAATCGATTTCAAAGTTCATTCAGAACGTCGATTAATCGATTAATCGAAGTTTCCGATTATTCGTTTTTTTTTTTTCTGTGAATCGATATTTAAAAAACGTCGATTATTCGATCATTTCATTGGTTCTAATTCATCGTTTTTTCGATTAATCGACATTAAATTCATTGAGAAAAATCAAATGATCGATAAATCGAATTTATCGACACTAAATTGATTAAGAAAAATCGAATAACGTTGATTAATCGTTGAAACAAATAATAATCGATTAATCGGAAGAAAACGTAATTGATTCGACGTTTCAAAAAAAAAAAAAATCAAATCGATTAAATTCAATCGCACACACGAATATTATTGTTATTATTACGATTGTCATAATCATTGATAAATTATACATTTTCGGTCATCCACATCCATTATCAATATTATATTTGGGTATCTGAAAAATCTCTCACCGTATCCGCATGCTGAACGTGTTCACATCCTTGTCGAGTTGATCGAGCAGAGCTATGCTCTGTATTATCATATTGTCCACTCTGTGGACGTTGAACTTGACCTTAGCCCTGGAGTAGCTGTGTCCGAGTCCGAGTTGAGCAACGCCCGAACTTTTTGCCGTGAATCCCTTTATCAGATTCGGAAAATGGAATCGGATTCCCCTGATCAGTTCCGGCACCACTCCCGTGTGGTCGCACTTCACGTCCAAAGCCTCTCCGATGCTCGCGCCCAACTTAGGGTCCGCCACTCCCAGAACCAGCTTCTTCTTCTTCGCGGGGAGACTCGCGTCCAGGAACAGCTTCAGGTCCGTCGGTATCACGCCCTCGGAGATACTGTTCACGTTCTCCAGGGCGGCCAGAGCCGTTTTGAACGGAGAGAAGCCGACGAGCTTCACGACTCCGTTGAAACGCGACAAGTCGGTCACGGACGCCTCGACCTGGGGCAGCAGCATTCCGACCTCCTCGAATTCCTTGACGCCGAACAGAGCGTAGCCAGCGGCGTGCTCGAAGAGCACGAAGAGTCGGGACTGAGAAGCGAGAAAATTTTTCCGGATTTTTTTATCAGGGAGAAAAATAAAAATTTTATTAGATTTCAAATTGTTTGACAAAAATTGACGACGATGTGTTTACATCGTAGATTCGTGTCGGAGACGAAGTTGAGAGGATGAGACGTAGATCGGTTACGCTTTGTTCTTTAATTTCCGTTTCTTGTCATTTTCTAGCGAACTTACCATGGTTCTGATGGCTTACTTCGCCGATAAACAAGAAAAGTTGACGATCAGTTAATTTTACACAACATCATAGCCTCACCGCGGCCATGTGCACGGGAAGTGAGCCAGACGACATCTTGGAAAATGTCTACCAACGCGGTTCCGAAACTCGATCAGTGGCGACACCTAGTCGTGGCTACACGCACTCGATGAAACTATACGCCTCACGTGATACGACGAAGACTTCGCGCCTGGAGGCAGGCAACCTTGGATACAGCCGTGCGGATCGTCGCGTCATTCGCGCGGCGGTTTTGTTTCAAACATGAGCCACGTCGAAAACCTGTCCAATAATGTGTCCGAAAAATTCGGTGTACAATACGGGGCCAGTTTGCGCCTCAAAAATTGGTTTCACACCTTTTCATTCCCTTAGGAGTCGATTTCAAAAAACGCTCAAAAGAGATAATAATACAGATAGATAGATAGATAGATATAAAATGGTATATCGTGACGAAAATGAGGGAATTTCTGCCCCCCGATCGTGTGACGTGACGGAAGAAGGTCACATAAGAACGCTATACCATTGGAGGGGCAGAAATTTCCTTGTTAAACTACTGATTCTTTTAATTTATCCTGATGATTCTCGCTGACAGTATTTTATAGAATATTAAGGTCTTGAAATTTGATTTTATTTGAAATAAGTTATTATTTATTGTAAGAAAAATGTCTATACAATGAGGAATCATAATTTGAAATCGGGGGGAAAATGGCAGTGAGATCATATGCCTAATAAGGTGGATTGGTAACAGTTTGAATCGAAATGACACACAGATATGTCAGTCAGTCAGTGTGTTGATGATTATTTATATTGTTGACACAATGTGATTGGTTAATTAATTCAGAATATGGAATTGTGAGATAATAATGATGATAACAACAATTTCAAATTGTTATTGATTGAGTTACGACATTATTTCTCCACAATAATCAGCGCTATCGTATAATCGAGTGCTTCCTAATATTATCACATGTTCAAATAATTGAAATCATCTCACCAAATTCAAGGGTACGGTTATTGTTGAATGCATGATCATGTAATAGATGCATAAAAAAATTCAAATTCCTTTCATTCTGACTAGGAAATAAAATATTGGGAACAAATTCGAAGCAAGAGAAGAATAGATGAGTTTAAAAAAAATAAAGTTTGTAACGTACGAGCTATATGATTCTGAGTTAATTAAATCGAGCACTAATGTGATTCGCGTTGGTGGTTCGTTAATCTCCCCTAATTAATTATTTTCTTGTTCATTAAAAGACGGGAATGATAGCGGGCAGGCAGTGGAAATACTTCTATGGATGTACACACAGGTTCAGAGACGTGCGACGCTGAAACTTTCCTAGCTCGCCGTTTTAATTCGCTCTATTTCGCACTCAAATTGCGATAATTCTCTATTGCAATGTGTGGATATAAAATACGCGTGTATTTTACACACACAATCATAAAACCGGGATAAACCGTACCTTGTACATTGCGGATATGATTCTAAATCGTTAATTATAATCCTTATATACCAGAGTGCATATTTGCGGAACATGCAGTCTATTAATCGTCATTATCGCACTCATCGAATCTGTTATAATTGCGATAAAAAATCATTAAAAAATCTTTGATCCATCTGCAACAGGAAAAAATTGTTATCACTTTCGTATCATAGCAGGCATGAATACTTCATTCTACTCCAATTAATAGTGTTTTTTTCATTTTTACAATTCTGATTTCTTGCAAAATTATTTTCATTTGCTAAAGTGTCCTAATCTTTTGAACAAATACGAATACCTGTATAATAATATATCCGAAATACGGATCCCAGTCATGCGTCGATACTCGTGAATCTGGGTTACAATAATTTACACTAATTCTCTGATCGTAAGACTTGGTGTGTGGATCTACTACATGCTCCAATTTTATTTGTAAATTATTTTATGACTCTACTAGGCTAGTTTTCTTTGGACAAAAGTCAGAAAATCATTTTTCGAAATTCTTCTAGTTCTAAGAGGGCGGTGAAGAGGAACACCTGTGAAAAAGGGACGCATTCCGCAGGGGTATAACGATTTAAGATCCGGAATTTTGCTACCTGGAGGCTGCAAGGGTGCCTTTGAGACTTGAAAAAATTCCTGACTCATCGTGATAAAAATTTGTGCTCTTGAATGTACAAGACACGCGATTTTTCTTCGAGTGCAGAATTGTGCACTAATTCTGCATGCTGTGAGAGCACAAAAGTACCTTTGTACAGTACAAACATAGAATTAAATGTGAATGACTGTAATGCAGATAGAAACGGATCCGCAAAGAGACTATCTCTTAGCTTGATAATACTTGTTATTCGTTGATAATAGCGACTTGGAGGCTGAAGTATACCGTGCATAAGTCGTTTCCCCAGCTGATTCATTAATGCAGTAGTACAATACACACCGCAATGCGGTCCGCTTCCCACTTCAGATTCATCAAATCCGACAATTCAATTTCGTATAATCTTAGACAATTGAGAAACCGGAAATGATAGCCAACTGATTCACGTACAAGACGTCAGATCCCCAACTCTCTCCCGGAAATCTTCGCCTCCGACGCCTGACTCATTCGCCCACGTTGCATCACAGAGAAAAATATTGGCGCCCAACGTGGGGCCCCTTGATCGAACTTTGGTTCAAAGCTGTGTAACTCGAGAAGGAAAAATCGTAGAGGGAATGTCAAAAACGGAATTTGAAGGGGACATTCAGAGCTTGAAATTACCCGTTTTAGAAACCTGAATAAAAAATTCGTACCGTTTCGTACAGCAGTTTGAAGTCAAAGTTCAATTTTCAAAGCAGGTGTTTTGATTCTATGAAAATGATTGAACAGAAAAAAGTTGTGCATGACGATTTTTTTTTAACTTCTTTGAATTCTTCTTCTGTGGACGCATGTCGACGTCAGGTGGTCGTCCATAGGTGAGGTAGGAGGAGAAAACGGGGAACCTACGACGAGGCGGAAAGAGGTGAGAGGAGAGTCCAGTGTCGAGTGAACGACCCAAGTGAACGCGTTCCACGTTCCAGGGCTCGATTCGTGCCTTCGTGCCGAGGCTGAAGCTTGAACTAAAAGTTTCTAATTCGAATCGGTGAAAAAGTTTAGTGTATTTCTTTCATTCCCTCAAAAAAAAAAAAAAAAAAAAAACAGGAAATTAAAGAACTAAAATTCGGTTTCTGTTAAAAAAAAAAAATATATAAAAAACTGGTGGATAAACAGAAACGATGTGAGGATCTCAAAGTTCAACGATTGAAAAAAGTGACTATCTGACTAAAGTTTATATGAAGCAATTTAAAAGAAGAAAAAATTGTAATATAATCGATCGAAATATAATATCGTGATCGTAAGTGGGTCAACCGGCTCCGTCCGGCACAGAGAGAGAAGGTAGGAGGTAGAAAGAAGAAGGAAGTTTTAAAAAATGGCTGCCAAGTGCCCGCACGACTTAAAATGAGATCCTTCGTCCTAAAACCCGAGGATTTTTATAAATTTTATCAATCTTGTTGATAAAAAATAAAAGTTAGGATGATGGTTACCTGCGGCTAGGCATCGCACTCGATACAGCGCGACTAAAAAACGATACCATTAGGGATCCCCCGTTCAGGGTGGCCTTGACATTACCCTCGAGCCATAGAGGCACGGCTTCTGGTACTCGCATGGTGCGTGAAGTGGAGTGTATATAGTGCAGTGAATGCGTTGGGTTTATTGACCACCGGCCAGATGGAAGGACGAATTTTGATAATACTGATGCTGGGAACCTGGTGCGGAGTCACAGGTCAGTTATAGATCATTCTCGTATGTCGCTGTATATTATAGTCAAAAGAGGGGCGGAAAAAGTAGGAAAAATTTCCCTAAGCAAATAACGTCTCTTCTATCGGTGAATTCTTATTATTTTGACGAAAGAAAAGAAAGGAAACCTGATATGTGTACCGCAAAGTTGGAAAATTGTGGGCAATTCAAAGTGGAAGCCCCCCTGAAAATTTGTCAAATTTCTATCAAAATCAACAAAAATTACATGCGTCGGGAAACTTTTATACTGTCAAATAACTAAATTGTCTAGTATCAGAGAAGAGGGTGGGAAAATAGCCCCCCCTCCTTCGTCAGATTTTATTGAACTTTTAAAAAAATTAACAAACATTATATAAATTTATTTATTCACACTATTTTATAGAAAAAAATTACCTATATATTAAAAAAATTGTAAGAAGTAAGCGGAATTTGTCCGAGTCTTCCCATAGATGTAAATATTAGCGATCCGCGGAGAGACTTCAACGCCGGAGGGCCTGCATGGCGATGAATGTTACGTTGGGTGCGATAAACGCGGGTAACACACCGCATAGTTATTAATTGAAAATAAACGAGTAATAACTTTCCTAGCACGATTACTGCAGGCTAGTATATACTCATTGAAGTAGAACTGGATCAAGAGGTGTAACGAGATAAACGGTTCTGAAGACTACGAGCTCTAGGAGAAAGGGAGGAAATTGTTTTACGTTCGTAGCAGATTGTTAAATATTTCAAGATCATTTTATTATTCAACTGGACTTTGAGGCTTGATTATATTTGTCTTTGAATTCGTTGATAACTCTGTTATATGCAAAGAATATTGTAAAAGTTTTGAATATATGTTATACTGTAGAGGAGAAAGCTGAGGGTAATATGCGTCACGTGCGGGCAAACACGACTACGATATGACAGTCGCCTCGTATTGTATCCTGTTTCTATACCACAGTTTATACATTTATTTACTTAGAGTAGAGAGAAAGAGAGATTTTCACGTATCATATACACGTATTATATACTTGTGTGTGCTTGTGTTTGTAGGTACGAAGTTCGTATTATCTTCTACGTCAGGGACTAAAGTAGGACTGAACCCGCATTGAAAGACTGTCACTTTGACGGATAAACGATAATTAGAGGCACACTGAACGAGTTATCACAGCGTTAAAAAAAAAAGTATATTGACTGATAGAAAAAAATAGAAGATCAAAGCATTTCGAGCCAGAAATTTACCCTAAATTCAATTTGAAATAACAACATTTTCGAACATCTTGACACAATTAATAATCGGAAACACAATAAGTCTGTAAATTTTTCTTTTAATCTACTCAATACGAAATTCAATATTGAAATAGACACAAAAGTTTTAGCGGATCTCTTTTTCAGATTTTGGATTAAAAACAATTCTAATCGACGCTGAAGTTTCGAGCATCAGAATTCTTCTAGTCTAGGATATAAAATCCAACGTTTCAGACTTTAGAATTCTTCTAGTCTAGGATATAAAATCCAACGTTTCAGGCTTCAGAATTCTTCTAGTCTAGGATATAAAATCCACCGTTTCAGGCTTCAGAATTCTTCTAGTCTAGGATATAAAATCCAACGCTTCAGACTTCCGAATTCTTCTAGTCTAGGATATAAAATCCAACGTTTCAGACTCTCGAATTCTTCTAGTCTAGAATATAAAATTCAACGTTTCAGGCTCCAGAATTCTTTTAGTCTAGAATATAAAATCCAACGTTTCAGGCTTCAGAATTGTGACAGTCTAGAATATAAAATCCAATGTCTTGAAATGATTGAAAACTTCGTTGATTGAGGGGGGAAGAATCGTTGTTAATTATAAAAACGCATCGTGTCTTTTATTTATTGACAGAAGCCTTGGTTACATCCGGTAGTCTGTGCGGTTCACTATGAGTTTCATCATATTCAACTTTCGCCAATGCCAACCGCATCGTAGAGCCCATAAGCCGTGAAAGTGTCACGAAATCACTGCACTGTATAATAATATAATAACGATCATTAATTCGACGATAATAAAAAAAAAAAAAAAAAATCCAACGAGAAAGAAAAAAGGGCGTTGATCATATTTTCAGCGATTTCATCACGCAACTATGATTTACCGTTAGTATGTTATCTCATCGTTGAATATTAAAACAACATATCCGAGCTCGAGGAGCCTGAGGCCACTACGAAGCCCGAACCGCATAATCGTAAAGTAAAATGAATTATTTAAACGGCTGTGTTCATCACAATAAAATAGTTCCATCGCGAAGACATACGACGTGTCTCGTAGCTGAAGAATACCGTAAATATATAAGTTTATGATAATGAGCCAGGTGACCAATCGGAGGTTGTCAACCGCGGGGTTCATAGACTATCAAATTTCTCTATGATGTGGTGAAAAATGAGAAAGGCTCGAATCAAGGGCAGCATATGTGCGATAATAACGAGAACCGTAGTATTCCTCTTATACGTTGTTATCGAATCGCGCCACACAGGCACATCGAGATACGTGTGTAAGCGAGTTTGTGAAAAGAATAAATATTGGGCTGGAATGATGGGTACCGTTAACTCTGCCGTTACCGCCTCGAGTCAGCCAACCTGGGGCCCGCAAAACGGGCCTTACCAGTCACACTCACAGGGACCTGCGAGACTCGGGCGAATTCCGCGGCCAACGCGCGACTCTTCCCATCCCTATACACGGTGGCCACTGTTAAGAAAAATTCCCCAAAGAAATTCGGTCTTGTTTCGTATCGCCATTGAATTCCTCGACATTTTTCAGATTCCCTGACTTTTCCACGACTTTCCTGAGCAAATTTGGAATATTCTGACTTTTCCACGCGTGTGTGTCGTGTGAATGGGAAAGAAAATGATCTCAGATACAGAAATCAGGGTCACCTTTCTCCGACCACATGAATTTTCCTTTATTATGTCTATGTTTGAACATATTTTTTTTATCGCGGTTCAATAATCACGGTTTGTCCGTCTCTGGGTTACGGTCGAGTCGTTTCGCGGAACAGTACAAGATGCAAGGACACATCTTTCACGCTTCAAGTGTAAACGATAGAAACGAGATGCAATTCATCATTTTCAGATACAGGAACTCGGATAATCGCTTGTTTCCTGTCCTCTTTAATCTTATCAACTCGGTCTTTGAAATGTTGGATTGATCGTTTTCCCATATTTCCGATGACAGGGCGATCGATGGCCTGCTCTAATTACACCCTGAGTTCATGTCGCTAGTCATTTTCTAATTACGATATCGATGACATAGGCGCTTTTTAGATCGTCAAGCTTTTTATCAGTGTCGTACAGAGACACAAGCGATTACCGCTATATAGCGCTAGTTGAGAGATTCGCGCTGAGAATACGTGAACTCACGTCGTTTGATCGTTCTTTCACACAGAGAACAGCTTGCAGAGCTAATTCAGAATTATGAAGCTCACCTAGATTCTCAGACCGTTTATCGTTCCGATTCTCTATCCTTTTTACTCTTTATTCACAAATATAGTGTGGAATGGAATTCGGGTCGTATAGCAGCTTATCGTATACTACAATCGGAAGCGAAACAATAGATATTTTTAATACCGCAACGGTTATATCTGTACTGACTGCGTTAATTAAGCGAAGCTTCTTCACACCGTACGTTATACAGTAACGGGCCCTGTGATTATAGTTATTAATTTGACGTGATTAAGTAATTAGGAAACAAACGTTCGTCGCACCGCTTATTATGTAATTCGTAGATGAATTTAAGTAGACTATATGTATACTCGATATTATTGTGAATCGGAGAATTATTAATATTCCGGGAGTCTAAATTCTAGAATACCTATTGGATTATTGAAAGAATGAGTGAGAATTACTAATAATTCTTGGACTACACTGAAAAATATTTCAGATTTGTCAGATTTTTAGAATCTCGAATATTCAATATAAGTAGTTTTCCAGCTGCAATATTAAAGAATATTCGGATAAGTATATCAATGGAAGAATATTCTCAAATGGAATAATTATTGTGATTTATTGACACGATATTCTTCATGATATAGAATATTGCTATGCATGGCCAAAATAGAAATAATATCATTCAGTCATTGAAATATATTCTAGAATCCAATGATTATTGAGATTTATTGACATGATATATCTTGAATCGTGAAAAGAAATAATCTCATCCAGTCAATGACATGCATGAATAATAAAGACTATTTGCCGAAATATTGTGTTTGAGAATATTTAATCCAGGACAGCGCGAACGCAGTCCCGACTAACAAAAATAATACGCCCGAGATACCCACATTAGGGGTATTCGCAAGGTTCAGCTCGACCGAAGTGCAATGGAAGAGCCTCGTCTTGGAGGAACCGCCTTGGTGATCACGGTAGCCTCTGCGCCAGGTAAGTATGCTTAGGCCCTGCGGCTGCGAGTTCTTATTCCCTATCCGCGCTTCTTTACTCGCGAGAAAAGAACCACACATGCGATACCTAGCGGCCGAACCCATCAAACACTGCGCCCCTAGGGGTTGCGCATGCGCATCTCAGTGAGAGCGGCCTCCCGGCATCCCCCAACCCTTCGTTCGTTTGTTTATTGTCTAGGACTGTCAAAAACATTCAAACTCACGATCAGTGTGAAAGCTGCAAGAAATGATTTTCTCTTCTCGGTACGTATGTAGTGAGAATAACTTTCGACTGATGAATTTAAAACAACAACGTCAACGTCTCGGAATCTATGAATATAAATGATATATCGTTGAATCGATTGAATAAATATTCAGAGCCGGGCTGTAACCGCGATCCGGTACAGTGGCGAGTAATTACAGTCTAAACGATATAAACCGACAATGCGTCCATTGTTGAATGTCTTTTCATGCGTGAGTCACCCTGCAAACGTTTTCTACTCTCTCGATTGTAATGAATAAAAGGCTATTCGCACTACATTCCGCAAGGTTAAGGTTACACGAATTCTAGGTTAGAGTTACGGTAGGTCAGTATCAGTATAAAAAATAATAATATCACAATTTTCGCTATGATTATTTATCAAAAAAAAATAGAGAAGTTAGAGAGAAAAAAAAGAAAAACTGATAAGAAAACCGTGAGATAGTTCACGGCGAACCAACATAGGCATCAATTTTTCACGGACAAAATTACACAGAGCCCTCGCAAAATTATAGTGCCTCGAATTACAGGCTTTGCAGAACCCCAGGTATCATGTTTCCCCCCGATACGCCTACGACTCCGCTACTTTTCCCCTTATCTTCGTTATTCTTCCCCATAGGAGGCGTTATTATCGCATAATTCGCTCGATAAATACGATATACCCGCCATAATCAACGTTTTTTTAATTTCTTTCAGGAATCCTAGCCATCAGGAACGATAAAACTGCTCAATCCCCAAAAAGCGATGAGCTAGTGTTGAGCGCGAGCTCCTATATCCAGCAAGAGAAGACTATCGGCCAGTCCCAAGGTGTTTTTAGCTTGGAAAGAACTCCGTCCCTCCAGCTTTCAGGCTCTGAAAGTCATGCGGAGAACACGGAGCGCTATTCGTTTCCCAAGAGCTCCTTGCCGGACGAGTCTTTCGATCTCCTAACGACGTCCAAACACATCGATCAAATAGATGGAAATAACATTGAGAGTAGATCCGGTGATTATTCTAGGTAAAGAGACTGGAAAGAAGGTTTCTTATCGCCCATGGGGGTCAAAGGGACTAAAAACTGACGAACTATTGTAATTTTTCAGGAATATAGCGCCAACCAGAAGCGATAATGGGTCGGGGGAAGGGCAAGGGGCTCCGAGAGTACAGAACCTAGGGTCGGAGCCCCAGAGGCAAGCGTTTGGACGCTACAACAAACGTCCACAGTATCAACAGCGTCAGAATATAAGATCTCATTATCAACAAAGACAAAGTCGCCAAGATACACCGAGGATTTATAGCGAACATGCACCTCCGCCCGTCTTACCGACCGCCACACTCGCAAATGGGAAGAGACAGGCGAATCCTGATATTCAGGATATCATAACTGGGATCGTTAAACTTCTCAATGGAAATGTTAACGTCGTTGGGAACACGGCCAGACCTTTGAGACCGATTCAACCCACTAGGTGGATATTTCTATGAGAAAATAGCGACTTAGCAGCAATTTTGGGTCGATTTTAATTCGAAATACGATTTTCGAATCATATTTCATCAATCCATAGACTTTCAAGAAACTTTCCCGCGAATAATTAACACAAAAACAATTTGAATCGCAATTTAATAGTTGAAATTGCTTTCGAAATCATTTAGCATTAATTCAACGCTGATTTCGAGCCCAATTTCGATTCCGAAATCATCTTATGTCAATTTTCATGAACTTTGAGTAGATTTTCAGGCAAATAACGAGTCAAAAATTAACTCGAACGAAGATCCGATGATTAAAAACGATCTCAGAATCATTTATCACAATTCATTTCATGTCTATGAACTTTTGACGATAATATAACGCATAAACATACTTTCAGAATCAACAACCGAGGTCCACCAAGGATATCCGACGTTCCTCCGCTGCCCCCAGACTTCGATACTCCAGGCATGAATCCTCCGCCTCCACCAGACCAGCCTTATCCATTCGAACAACCACCCGCATTGGATCGACCCTCTGTGAACCAGCTGCCTCCGGAGAGACCGAATAGACCTGTTAACGGAGCAGCTGACCACCTCACACAGCAGGGAAACAGGCCAGGACACGAAGCACCATGGAATCGACCTCATAGACCAAGTATATTGAATTATTGGAGATATTTTATCGAGAAACTCGGTCGATTCTTTGATTATGATCAACGAACTTTGGAATCTAACGATACGTTATCTTCTTTCAGCCGGTGGTACGAGAAGACCTATACCGCCGTACAAGCCTCTACCTCCTCAGGATAATAATCGTCCCGGTATCGAAAAGCATCCTGATAAAGTAGAGAAGCCGCATTTCGAGCTGAGGCCGTTGGACGGCGGAAACAACTCCAAGGGAAGAGTTAACGCGACGACGGAGACGAGCGTACCTGTTCAGAGTGGACAGACGAATCAAGAAAAGAAGGAGCAGGTCAATAATTCGAATAAGCCTCCGCAACCGGAGCCGAAACCGAATACGAAGCCGGAATTCAGACCAAACTACAACGCAACGTCTAAAAAACCGCAGAAGTATCAGCCTCCGATGAAAATCGACGAGCAAATAACGCCGCAGAATACTCTCGTCCTTGGATCTGATCCGCTTTCTTATCCCATACCGAATTCGGACGCTAATGTGACGGATAGCGAGAAGAACGATGGACCGATCCAAAGTCAAGAGGTCTTGACGACTCCTACGAGCCTAGAAGATGATATAAAACCTTCCAAGCCAATGAAAGAAGAGAAAACTGAGTTACCAAAGACTCCGACGCCTCCGGTATCCAAACCCGAGGCGGAACCGAGTCCCCCTGTTGTTCCGATCGAACCGACGCCAACGATATTAGAAATGCAGCCTACGATAGTCCCGTTGAGAAATGACGAGGATGAACCACCGAGCATAGATTTTCCAAGGCTGGAACCGAGCAAGGTCGAACGAACCGAGACCAGGATTGAATCCTCTACACCCACAGAGAATCTTTCAACCTTCTCAGAGTCCGGCACAAACGCAATGAATCCCTCGAGCCTCCCCTCCCCTGCCAATGCCTCTACGAAGAGTCCGGCGCCTACTAACTACGACCCTTACGTACCGAGGCCGGGAATGGTCTTCGACGACACATTGGACTACACCGGGACCCACGGGAAAGCGACTCACAGGCCTTACACCCCATCTCGGTATCCTCAGATCGGGGATATCTTCGACGTCACGGTATCCGCGATCCAGGGACCAGGGGGCGGAGGATCCGCCGAAAGCGTTCGAGTGTCTTTGAACCCTGGGAGCGGAGACGTTATCGTCACCTCCGCGGCCGAAGGCCAGGGATTTGTCAGCATAGACGGCAAAAGAACGTACATTGATCTGTTCCAGAACAGCGAAAAGAATCCGGACCCAACTCTGGCCACGTCTCAGCAGATACAACCCAGCAGGACTCAGGCCCCGCCGATTATCGGGACTGGAATCGCGGTACCGCAGCCGGACGCTCCGCCGGTCAACCCGAGGCCCAGTGGCCCGTTCCGAAGACCTCCGCTTTACAGCAAACCTGTTCACCAGCCCACAGTCAGAATCGACACGTGCATAGTCGGGGATTCTAGCACCTGTGACGGAAGTCAGCACGAGGCTTGCGCCACGGTGCAGGGAGTTTCGGCCTGCCACTGTAAGCCTGGCTACGCGCGATTGCTGCATTCTTTGCCCTGCAAGAGGACCGTCAGCATCGTGGTATCGATGAGAGTTGACAAGATATTCGACAAGAAACTCGTCTGGGATAACGGATTCAAGGACAAGGACTCGGAGCCGTACGACACGCTTTCTCGCGCTGCGAAGGTCGCGATAGAATCGGCGATGTCGATGACTCCGTTCTCCGACGAGTACATGGGAGCCTCTGTGAACAGCATCTATCAGGGAGACATAAGCCAGGGGCAGGGCGGAGTCTTTGTGAACACGACGTTGAAGCTGACCTACGAACCGAGGACCTCGCGCCCCTCGTTGGCTGGAGAACTGCAGAAGCAGTTGCTCGGAGTCATTCACAGGAGGAACAACAACATAGGGAACAGCGTTCTGTACGTCGACAGCCCTACGGGCTCTATATCCAACCTGCAGGACCTGGACGAGTGTGCTTCGTCGGAATTGAACGACTGCCACTCCTCCGCAACCTGCACCAACAACTTTGGAGGCTTCAGCTGCGTCTGTCAACCCGGATTCAAAGACCCTCACAAAAACGAGCCCAACGAGGCCGGCAGGGTCTGTCTCACCTGCCCAACTTCCCACTGCAATAACCGAGGCCTCTGCTCTCACCAGGGAGAAGAAATGCACTGCGCCTGCACTGGAAATTATTACGGTTCCCAGTGCGAAATCGACGGGGAAGTTCTGGGCGTTGCCATCGGAGCTTCGGTAGCGGCTCTCATAATAATCGTCCTGACTTTAGTCTGCCTCGTGATGTGGAGTCGGCGATGGTCTCGGGAACAGAAGACTGTTGGGTCTCCGGTCTACGGCTACATGCAGGGAGGAGGGATGCCGGGAACTCTGCCGGGAACTCTGGCCAGGGTCGGGTCCATGGGGACTCTGGCTTCTGTCAAGCAGGGCCCACCCTCAGGCCTGCCGCCTTATATGTGGGCGCACATAGCCGACCACATGGCTACCGCGAACGTCTACGCGACGGAGCCGATGGGCTCAACCAGACCAAGCTCAGCCATGTTTGGATACCCGAACTTGAGCATGCATGGAACTCTGCCTCCCGTTCCGCTACCCAGGCTTCAGGCTCCGCCGAGACCGAGACATCGACATCAGCCGGAGCCTGATAGCTCGGATTCGGAACCGCAGGACAGGGACAGGGCGGATCTTATACCCCAGAACGGAGGGTTTCACGTGCCTAGGCCAAAGTCTAGGTCTTCGGTTGCGGTAAGAGATTTTTTGAGGGTTTTCTTTCGACAATTGTGGCGGGATTTTAATGTGTGAATTTTTGCACGTTTCAGAATCAGAGCGGAATCTACTACGACGTGGAGTATGATCAAGGGGATTCTCAGCATTTGTCTAAAAACAATATACCAATGTCTACGTACAGTATGGCAAGACCTTACTACAGAACCTGAGAAAACTTTTGTAAAAATGGGAAGAGGAGAGTTTATACTTAGGATCGAACGATTTTATGTGTAATTTTTGAAAAAAAAAAGGTTTATAATAGCGTTAGATAGAATCTAGAGGTGAGAGAGAGGGTTTCAATGACCGGAAAGATTCTGAAATTATTGTATTCACTTTTGATTGAGCCCTTTCTTTTACCTCTGTTGAAAATTCTCGAATATAGATATTTTAAATGAATGTAATTATAGTGTTTCTATTCAACGCAGATTTGTTAATCGATCGTTTTGATCGCAAATCCAAGTTTTCGAATCGTTTTTTAATAACAATAATAATGAAAATGTGAAGATTAGACATTTTTTTATTGAATTTAAAGTGCGAATTTCAATAATGAAGAAAAAGCGTCGATCAGAAACGTAATCATTAATTAATAATAATAATAATAATCGCGACTGATATCCTTATTAATTATTTAAACTTGACATAAAAAGTATATATTTGTTATACCAATAATAATCCAGGACTCTCACCGGCTCAAAAAACGGATTATAATTAAAAATAGAGAAGAAAATGAAAATGAGAATGAAAATGAATAAAACGTTAGAAGAAATGGTTTAAATAATCATTAAGTTTTAAGTAGATAGTAGATTGATGATATATTTATTTTTTTGTCAAGGATTAGGCCGTTTTTAGGGAACACATCGGTGGTGATGGGCTATTTCTGGGTTTATTGTTCCTTGAAAAATTTGCCTTTTTTATTTTCTATTTGTACAATAAATACTGGCACGCATAGACGGTATTTAATTTTTCAATTTGTGTCTATGTGACTCCCAGTGGAATTGGAATACTAATATGAACTTAGCGATGTGCACGAAGTTTTAGATTTTCAAGCCGATATTATATACATATAAATTAAAATATATGATAATTAATTATTGAATTGTTATAAAACAGAATTTGTATTATTACTTGTAACTCTGTAATTATTGATACTATAGTATATATATACATATATTTTGTCATTTCAAAGTTTAAAAAAGTATATAACATTTGATTTAAAACGAATTTTCACACGAGTTATTAAATGTAATTTCCCCCCTCGCTTGAACTATACGATTATAAAATTAATATCAAATTATCAAAAATATTAGGTTTTCGGTTGTTTAATCGATAAAACAATCAATTAAGCTTTTCAATAGGCTACCGATAAATCTGACCGAGCTATTATAGCTTATAAGCTATGGTCCACGGATTGAGTAAACTTTACGAACGCACTGTTGGAGCCTTCGACACTGCAGCTTTCTCATTGGTCGTGTCATGTGAATTCGTGATGTGATTGGATAACCGATAAAGACCGATAGTCCAGGCAGAAAGAGGCGTCAACTTTCGGGGGATTTACCGTCGTAACTCGCAAAGCGCCGGTATTCATGTGCCGTTTGAGATATTTTCGAATTTCCCGAAAGAATAGCCTCTTTGCACGCTGTTTTGCGAGTTTTATACGAGGGATAGCTGGGAACCATATTCGCGAGAATTGGAACGATATTTTGAGGTTAACAACTTGCCGAACGATAACGAACGAATCGATGTACTACTGACCGTACTGAATCCATCCGTGTGCGAAGTGCCCACTCAGAGATTCCTGTCACCCTTAATTACACGACTCAAGACGTGCGACGAACATAGCTCTGTGACGCTGGATATGGCGGAAAAGTACGCGCCGCTGTGTCGCAGCAGCACCGAGACGATCATTTTAGATCTTCCAGCCGAAGTTTTGAGTCAAATTATATTGTTTTTGACTCCCAGAGAACGAATACCGTTGGGTTATTCCTGTCAGAGTCTCAAAACTTTCGTGTTTGGGGACCCAGAGCTATTGCGATGTCTGGATTTTTCGAAAAAAGGCTACCTTACAACAATGACAGACATTCAAGCATACTTCAGTAACGAGGAAACCTGTCAGCATGTACGAAGAGTTAATGCTAGATATGTTGAATGCATGAAACCAGGTGACTTGTTGAATAATTCCATCGGCAAAGCAATCAACCTCGTCGAAGTCAACATACATGGTACGCTATTCAAAGACATCTGGCAATTGGGTTCATTCCTAAAACCGCTGCTACACGTCGAGAAATTATCCATCGATTGGCCTCAAACTGTCCAAGACGATATTGGTCTCTGTAGACAAATTTTACAAAGGCCGTTCAGCAAACTGATGTACTTGTCAGTGGCATTGGGCAAGTCCGCTTTAGCGGTGTTTACTGATTGTCTATCACTGTGCCAGCAGCTCCAGAAGCTCGTTATAGAGACACACCTGTATCTGAAAACTGGGGTTCGCAGGAACTTGTGGACCAGTGAGATCAGGGCACTGACGAACCTCAAGATTATTCAGTACCACGGAGGCAAGGTTTTCACGATCAAGCAAGAATTAGCAGCCCTGCTTCCGGATCCCAAAAGATGGACAGACTTCCAGCTATGTGGTCCTGAGGATCCTCAGGGATTCTACATTGAAAAAGATGTAGAAGTTTGCGAGGAACTACTGCGAAGCGAGAGGTTGCAGGACTTCTTGGACCCCGCCCCGTGGGAAATCGTCAACTTGGGATGGTGTCTAAATCCAGAACGTCTACTGAACGCAGTACTGAGAATGACTCATCAAGACCTGCCAGATAACTTATGCTGCTTGTCAGAATCCGGGAGAGACTGTGAAGAACTACTTCTGCTAAAGGTTGAGGACGCCAAGGTACGAGTGTGCGGCCAATCAGAAGGAGCTTCATGTACCTTGAGTAAAATGTCGGAGGAATTAAACGAAGTAATGACATTGGAAACAAGTAATATTCAATGGTTTCAGATGCTGCTGAAGAACCCAAGATGGCAGATCACCTACTTGCACCTCAATCACGAAGTAGAGGCAAACTGTGACGCGCACCTTCTTGCATCTGCTCTTCCAAGTGTGTCGAAACTTGTTTTGTTGGCTGTCACGCCGAGCGGCTCGGGTAAGTGTATAGCGTTATTCCTTACCAATTTCCTTCATCTACTATTTGCTTCATATACCTGTCATCTCTGTGAAATTTATTCAAATTATCGAATACACGCAGTTGGACCTTGGGCTGGAAACCCAGCTACCAACAGTGCCTAGGGTTCGAGAGTAACATCGGTTATATTGGCATAATTACAGAGGCACCGCACAAGAGGAGGAGATGCAGTCCGGTGCCTGAGGGACAGGATGACTCAGTGAATCTGAATTCATCTTTCGAACTACTAGTAAAAAATACACCCCAGCTCAAACACTTATCATTGAATCCTGATATGTAGGTGAATCGATTAAATGAATTTTAGTGGTCTGATGATTTTTACGAGTTACCTTCATTACTCTTCAGGTTGGAGACTGCAGTAGACTGGGATTTGGATGCGTTGCAGGAAATTTCCGCCTGGAAGAGTCTCGAAACGTTGGAAATATGTGAAGTACCTATTGAGGATGGCAAGTTCTTGATCGACATTGGAAAACAGTGCAAGAATTTGCAGAAACTCTCCCTATGCAATCTTCCATCCTGGACGCCATGTTACTACGAGGATGCGTTATTCGAAATGCTCGAACACTGTCAAAAACTGCGAGATTTCACGATAGTTGAGACTGATGTAGACCACGTTAAGATGTTCGAGTTGCTAGCCAGGAACGTGGATCTCGAAAGAGTTACTGCATGCAACACGGGGGAGGAAAATTCCATTTCATTGTCAGATCGGATCCAATCCTTAGAAAACCTGATCCGCCGTTGTGAAAAATTAACTACAATAAGTTGTAGCATCAGTGTAAAATCCAAAGATGATTATAACGAGGTGGAGTCTGCTGTAGAGAGGTGAATATATCTTGAAGGAAATTCACTCAGATTTTCCCGAGTGTGTTAAGAACATTGCTCAAGTTACGAGCATTCGTGCTTCGACTGGTCCTTAATAACATTGTGTTTCTGATTCATAGATTCAAAAGAGAATTCCGTCGTCCTAATTTCCAAATTGAAATGAGTTGTTGGATAACTACTGTTGGAAGGCGATGTTTTCAGACTAAGCGGATAGGACAAGTTTATTCCGACATTCCAGAACCCCAGCTTTTCTACTTATAACGCGGAATCGAAGATTCAGTTTTACTTACAAAGTATTCAAATTGCAATTATTCAAATAATCGTTAATCAAGAATGTTTGAATCTAAATACAGATCTGATAATGAATTATTGAATTGTTACAAAACATAACTCTGTTTCTAAACTTTTTACAAGAATACCTATAGCATATACACATATATTTGTATTAAACTGAATTTCCACCAGAGGTTTTCATTTTTCCCGTCTTCAAACATCCGATTATTTGAATTGAAATTATATTACCAAAGAGATTAGATCTCCAGTTGTTTTTATTCGAGAAAACAATCAATATATATTATATATACATATATATATACAATAATATAATAAATATGAAGTATTAATAAATATATTTATTTATATGTGATATTATTTTAATATTAAAAATTGTTCCTTAGAATCCAATCAATTGGTCTAACGAGATATGCGAATTATCAATTCACATTTAGGCATGCAACGAAGCGATTTTTGTTTCGACATCAATTACCGCATCACGTAACAATTATTAATCAAATACAAATGTACATAATGTGTAGGCACCGAGTTTGTTGTCAAATAAGCTGATGAGCAAATAGAAATAGTCGGTGCCTATCGGTCAACACGAATCGACTCGAGGTAACATTATTTTATACGAATATAAAACACGCCGAGGATGTAAAAGAGGATGTAAAAAATTGCAAGTAGTGGCTCAACGTGGAGGAGAAACTGTTCAAAAACTGAACGAACAGTGAGCAAACTACACGCGACACGACGTAACGATAATAAATTTTATGCTATTCTATACTTTCCCACTAATCCGACAGATATTAGAGCAAGATAAGTAGATATTTGGAAGGCAGAGAGTGCGCGACGTTTTCTCAATCTGTCGTAGTCCATAAGTCATTTTAGAATGATCGCCGATCAGGCGAATATTGATTCATTTATTCATTGATTCGCTTGTTGGTAAAGTTTTATGCGGACAATCATCACAAGCTTTGAATATTAAAACGTGTAAATGTTAGAATCGTAATTAAAGAACAAGCGAATTTCGCATTAATTAATGACTCGCAGTTAGTTCTTCTGCGTCAACGATAAACGAAATTGGATTCTCGACTGAATCTCTAGGTTCTCGGTTACAGTGCATCGATTATTGACTTGGTTTCTAAGAATTATCTATCGATAACTTCGTTGTCGCTTTTCCGTTTCTCTACACATACTATAGTAAAATTTATCAATTTGATAGAAAATATATTTCGTTGATTAAATGATTGATTTCTTTTATCTGTCATTTTCGATGTATTTGTTGGTCGATTTTTGTACAAAAAATCTTGAACTGACGAATATGATTCTCAATAATCTTTCTATTGCGCTTATATCTACTATTAGAAATTGTTTAGTGCCTCTTTGATGATATCTAATTATCTCTAATATTACAGGGAGTCATTTAATTTGACTTCACCAACAAGCGAATGTAGAATCTATATGAATCGACTTTTTGAATATATATAAAGAGTACGAAGATTTAGTCATTATAATATAGCGTATCAAGGTATTTAAAGTAGAAAGTGTAATATATCACAATATCGTTTTTTAAAACCGCAGAGCCCATAAAACTTGACACAATCACTCTTCTACGATCAATTCCACCTCTATTTTCACTGAAAATCTCCAATTATAAATTGTTAGGTGCGCAAAGTAGAAAAACTTCAATTATTATAGACATTGGATCGGCAATAAAGTCCAAAAAATTGAAATTCCTTGGTTTCAATAGCTCCTAAAACGTTTATCTTTCCATACAAAGAGCCTAAAGAACTAAGAAAAAAAATCCTTTTCAATTTGCGTCAGGTTTCATCGGCTTTACTTACTAAAAATTCAAAACGCAGAGTATAAAACTGCGCATTGACTTGTAAACGTCTAAGAAGATTCGTTTAAACAGAGTTTGAATCAGAATCAGGCAGTTTAACGTTACTTTATGTTTGTTTGCCTAAATTGATTTTTAACTTGATACGAGAATAAAACTATAATCAAATCAAACTATCGATAGATACGTAAGAAAAACTTTTGCTGCGTAGATATCAGTCTTTTTCAGTTGATTAAATCAGGAAATCACGATAATTGAACTCGTGCGTTTAAATACTATGATGAAAAGCGACAAAATGGGTTTCAAAAATTGCCCTGGGAATAAAAAATCTCCATCTTCGAACATCCTTCGCCAATTTTGTTTCAAGATTATCCTTAATCGAACTTTGAGAAGTTTAGAAATAATGCTAAAGCGACGTTTTTCTGCGGATAAGCGAGTATCTAAATTCGAAAAAAGACTCGCTTCTTTAAGGCGCTGAATAATTAATGGATCAAAGAATCTTTCCCTCCGGTTCCGAGACTCGGAGGCTGCTCGGAGCAGAGGATACAATTGATCCGATCGAAGATGTTCAACGACGTTTTTCATAACACCGATTCATCGATTTCAAATATTATTTCACGCATTTCAAAACGGCGAATGAATGATCGCCAGAAATAAGACGCGGCCCTCTTAAGTCGGGGTCGCGTGAGCCGGCTGCGGAGAAGGCGAAGCAGCCGGGACGTTGGGTCGGTAGAATCTATTCACCAGCTGCTTCAGACTCAGGATCGTTCCGAGGCCTGTTCCTTGCTCCATGTTTATAAACGTGTCCAGATTGTCCTTAGAGGCTGTGAAAAAATATGAAATAATTAACACGGGAAAATTTAGACTCTTTGAAGCTTGATTGCAATTCTGAATCCAAAGTATGCAATAAACGAGTCTCCGTACTCGGAGTAGAGATTGGCGGATATTCCGGTGGCGTTTTGATCCACGTTCCGTCCTCCCGCTTCATGTGCTGCCTATCGGACGCGAAATGTTGCAGATAAACGCCCGCGGAGACGAGTCTGAATCTCCTGTGGTACTCGGAGCGCAGAGCTTCGTCGGACCTGAAAGTTTCGGTCGCATATTTCCAGAAATGAGTCGGAAACGGTAGAGCGCTGTCCAGGTCGTAGACCACGGCCCTTTCGTCCGGGGCGTAGATCAATATCGCGTGATAATCCTGCGGGAAAATAAGAATTTGACGTCAGTGAGGCAAGTTTTTCAAGAGCCGGAGCGAAAAAATTAAATAAAAACTGTACACAGACCCAAACGACGAGCTTGTCTTCGTCCTTTCCAGCCTTCTGACGCCACAGCGGAACGCTTCTACCGGGATTGCTTATAAAGGCGACGTAACAATGCTGCAATTCCGGTCCGTGCCTCGTAGCCACGTCCTGACATAGTTTCCACACGTTTTCCTCGCTGCGAAAGATTATTGATTAAAAAATTGAATGTTTTTCTCCCTGTGAATAAATTATCATCATAATTATGATCAAGGTGATCCGGATTAAATAATGTTCGCGTGTCGCGTGTTGAGTTTCGTGTAACTTATCGGATGCCCGAGTGAATAATTATGCTTGATAAAAAGTTTGCAAAACGGTTTCGCGGGCTGGAGATAATCAGCGCCTCCCGGCCAATCGGACGGCGTTAAATTTGGCGCGAGACGAAACCTGCCCACCGATTGGTCGTCGTCGGTAGTTTTTAAAAATGGCGACTCGTCTCGTCTGACCTCAGGGCAGAATTCTCCGCGAATATTGATCCCCGCGAGTCATGCCGCGATACGACACTCGTTGGGCGTAAAAACGTGGTCAAAATTACGCACGGTCATATTTTTGACTCACCAATAGCAGCTCGTGTAGACGGAGTCGGAGGCTTTGCCGAAAAGAGGGACCAGAGGCTTAGCGTTTACCGCAACACGCGAGTCCGCGGCCATCGTGTTGTTGACACTCGACGATTGTCAATATTCGAGCTGAGCGATGCGTAGTTTCGACGATTGATCCGGAAAATTATACCAACTTCATGTTATTGCCTCACTTTATCTCATGCAAACGCGAAAACAGAATTCACGCGGTACTAGCACGAAGAGTTTTACTCGATTCGGTAGCGTCGTCCGCTACGATCGACGAGTGGTAACTGAGTGGGGGAAAAGACACCGTCGTGTATACATATTTGTGCATGTGACACCGCGCCTGCGCGGAGAGACTGTGGTTCAATCACAATCGCGCCGATCTAAGAAGGCGGGCTTTTTGAAAGAAGAATATGAACATAACGCAAGCTGATTTACACTTGGAATTTTCAAACGCTATTTTCTCAGCCAAAACACATTCGATTTATGCGAAATTGATATCAGTGACGTAGAAAAACTGAATGAAGGGCCTGCCAATCGTGGATTTTCGAAAATCGAGACGGAATAACAGTTTTTTAACAATATTGTTCCGTAATCCAAGCAAGTGCTGCCTCTCTCCACGAGGGGCAGCACCTCCTTGGGTTAAAGAACAATATTGTTACACAAAATTCTGATTATGTCTTTCGATATTCGAAAATCCACGATTGGCAGGCCCTTCGTTAAGTTTTTCTACGTCACTGATATCAATTTCACATCAATCGAATGTGTTTTGGCTGAGAAAATAGCGTTTGAAAATTCCAAGTGTAAATCATGTCGAGGTCACGTGACTTTCATTTCACCTTAAGACGCGGTCTATTGTTACGGTAGAACTTGATGATATAAGACAACAGAACAATAAATATACATATGTATACAAACAACAAAGAATATTCATTATTGACAAAATTCATTCGTTTTCCTTCCCATTTCCTTCTTTATTAATTCGTTTTCATTAGTTGAGTTGATTGAAGCCAAAACATGGAAGAATATCTAATAAGATGTAAAACAACTCATGATACGAGTTTTTAAGCTTCGAGTCTCTGAATCAGTTTTATAAATCAAATTATCATTGTATAATTCGCTATCGGAGGGTCTTGTAATTTATTTGTAGCAGCATCTGATGATCGATCGTTCAGCTACGATTCAAAAATGTCATATTTGAGTCGTCTGCTAGACGGAGTTATAACCTAAATTGCAAGAAAAGTTGATTTTATCATTCCGAATAACATTTTGTACGAAAAAACCGGATAGGAACATCAGTTTCAGAGACTGAACTCAACAGGGTGATGATTCTCATTTATTTTTAACAGTCTGAAGCTGTCTATAAGAATCGAGAAATGACCTTTCAGACGGTTGGACTAGTTCAGAACTGTCTGAAAGCTTGTTTCTGAAACAACTTCAGACTGTTCCATCGTTAGAAATTCATCCTGTGTTACAGTTGGTGTTCCGAAACGATGATAAATGACGTCACGCGCGCTAGGCCACCACTTGATGTAGGCCGTCGGGGGCCGTTCATAAATTACGTAAGCACTTCCGGGGGGCATGGTGAATCTTTATGGATGCTAACGTTGGGGGCACACGATCTTACGTAAGTTGTATTTCATGTCCCCGCGATCGATATATGTTGCCGCTTCATTTAAATATTGCGCCACAACTGCTGGGTATTAAATGTATCATGAAACCAAGATATTATTTATATTACATTAATAAACAAAAGTATAGAAAAACGGTTTGATTTGTATTGCACCCCCCGATTTTCTGATCCGAACCTCAAAATCTTACGTCAGATGGGGGGGGGAGACATCAAATCTTACTGATGCTTACGGGGGGCAGAAAGGGCTCCGAAAGTGCTTACGTAATTTATGAACGGTCCCGTCGACATTGAATTCGTTTCGTAACATGCCGAACTGACAGTGACACGTCTGAAACTGATATCCCCACCCGGCAACCGTCGATTTTTATCGTCGTGTCAATTTCGGATTGTGTAGTATCAACAGTATAAAGTAACGAAGCCATCATAGGAAAAAGAAGAAGAAGAACAGTATAAAGTATCAACGCGATCAGTCCGGTGTCGAAAATGGCTGCTAATTTAGCGACTAGAGCGTTTCTTCGAGAGGGAAAAACGGCTTTGTTCGTCTGCGACATGCAGGATAAATTCACCAAGATTATATACGAGTTTGACAAGATTGTTACGAACTCTTCAAAGCTGGTAAACAACAAATTGGGTCTGTTACGACCCGGAACTATTCCAGGTGGCCGCAGGTTAGCCACCTCTTTTACGCATGTGAACAAGAGAGTGTGCAACCCACTGAAATATAATACAACTGGAACGTACGCCAGGGCAGGCTAGTCCGATCCGAGAGAGATAGCCGTTCGCGACAGCTGTTGGTATTCTTCTCTCTGTCCATACAGTCAAGTCCAAAAGTTTACCTTACTCAAAAATCTAACCTACAGTGTATAAGTGATTCTCTCGTAAAATTATCGAACAGCGGTGTGTATGTTTCAATTATAAATGAAACTCACAAATTCAATTCTATTTCATATTGTTTTTATTGTTATCAAACATTGTACGTTACAGCAGGCCGGATTAACTTTTTGCAGATGCTCTACGATACTTGGATGTGCGCGTGCGCTACGCAGTGAGACAGAGAGGAGAATACCAACCAGGGCCCGTCCATAAGTTACGTAACGCACTTTAGGGGGGTCTGACCGAGCGTTACGCGGCGTTACGGGGGGTGGGGGGGGGTCAGAGCCTCCGTTATGTAACGCAATTTATCGCTTTTTCAGCTTTCCTCGTGAAAAGATTGATTTCTAATTCAAAATTCGCGCGCATGCGAGCGAATTAGCCATGTCAGATGAGCAGTGTATTTTTTTTATCACCTCAATACCCCGCTTCTACTTGAAACTGAATTGATAGAAATAACTGTATTGTTATTATTTTACTGTATTGGGGGGGTTCGCTTAGCGTTACGGAGCGTTACATGGGGGGTCAAAATTGGCCCAAAAAGTGCGTTACGTAATTTATGGACGGCCCCCCAGCAGTCTTCGGAGCTATCTTTCTCTGACCGCGGCCTCTCTACGAAAAAGATGGTTGGCGGACGTTCGCCCAGTTATATTATATTTCAGTGGTTCAACCCGCGCACACAAACGCATATCAATCGTGAATGATGAGGTGCTGCCACCTGGAATTACTTTACACTTCATCTTCTGCACTAATTTTTGTTTAAGGTGGCTCAAGCGCGAACACGTTCACGAACAGAAAATAGTATATTACGATACTAGTGCAAAAGGTTTGTTTTCGCACGAGTGGGAGGTTTGTCGCCCGAGCAAAGCGAGGGTGACAATCTCACGAGTGGAAAAACGACTTTTGCACATGTATCGAACCAAATTTTATATCACA
This sequence comes from Euura lappo, assembly GCA_018257835.1. NCBI lineage: Eukaryota > Metazoa > Arthropoda > Insecta > Hymenoptera > Tenthredinidae > Euura > Euura lappo. The sequence continues at coordinate 250,745 of JAEUYN010001679.1, forward strand.
AACGTGGGTGAAGTCCGATTATACGCTCGCGTGCGTAAAGTCACACTTTACGCACGGAGTGATATAAAAATAATTTTTCAGTATATTGTACATACAGTACTCATCTTCACGTACGCAAAATCTCAGACCAGGTCATCGACTAGATAAGAGAGATAAATATTGTTGAAATTCGATTTTTTAACACGGGGCTTATGGGAGAATGAGGCTGAATTATTTGGGCCGAGTAATATCTCTGCATCTACCGAACAGATGTTGACGAGAAACTAGAGTAACGCTGATTAGACCACGAGGATTGCAAATACAACGATAAAGTGGGGGGTCATCGACTTCTGTTATGAGATATTCAATGTCAAAGTTTCGAAAACTTTGAAATTCAGAGAGGTTATGGGACCGCGTAGAAATTCGGCAGCTGGACAGAATTATGATAGCTGAGCGCATGCGCGAGAATCGAAGCTCCGGCCGTTTATCACTAGAGAGAGTGAGACAGATAGTCGCGATGTTGCCATACTTCTGTATGCAGTATCGTAACATGAAATTATTCTTATTTCACGGTCTTTATTTACTGGCATACAACTAATGACTTATGCATGAAATTGTCAATAATTTGATCGCGAGTAACTGTATTATGGCAATCTTGCGTTTTCGAGGAAAAATAGAGGGCCTTGCTTTAGCCCCCGCGAAATTCGGACCTTCGTGCTTGAGCCACCTTAATCCGAATGAGAAGAGCTGTTATCTATGCGTTCTGAGATCAGGTGCAGGAACTCTAGCATAATCCGGCATTTTGAGGCGAGTGCGCATGCGCGGAGTACGATAATGACCACTTTTAGCTCCTAGGACCTGAAAGCGCTCATTATCGTACAGTCGTGAATTATATTTGCGTTAGATAAATTTTACTAGCGTTTTTTCTTTTAATTAATAGTCTGAACCGTTGAATAAGATTTTCGATTATTTGTTTAATTAGTTTTTGTATATTTTGACAGTCAATAGGATCGAGTTTTATCTCGTAGTGTTTATTATTATCGATATTATTGCGTCTTTATATTATCTACTAGATAAATGGCCTGCGGATTCTCGGTGTTCCGACTATTGTTGCGGAGCAGAATCCAAAAGCTCTGGGTAAGACGGTTCCGGAATTGGATATATCCGGTGCTAGAGGACCATTCTCGAAGACTTCTTTCACCATGTATACAGATGAGGTGACGTATAGCTGATTGACGATGTATGAAAAAAAATAAATAAAAATAAGAGTCGCAGTAGAATTTAAATTTGTAGCTTAGGAAATTGAATTGATTGAGCAGATATGAATTTTTTTCTCATCATTTTGTAATTGTAATTTTGTAAGGATCCAGTAAACTTGATCAAAATAGAAAAAGAAAAATTGAATTCTTGTATTGGAATGAATCGGACTCGTTCGAAAATTAAAGTCGCTAAAAATGTTCATTTCTAATTAAACTGAATTCGAAATTGATTAAATTGCGTTTTGAAGGGATTGAAATGATTAAAAATTCACATTTTTATCTTCATAGCTGATTAAACTGGGTAAAAACTGAACAAAGTAATAAAAAATCCGTATTTTCACTTCGTTCATTAATTGATTCTCTAATTAATCAGGACACAAGAGTCCTAAAACCAGTAGAATTGTCTGAACAAATGAATTTCGACAATATTCGAATCTTGGAATCTGGATTTTATTTTTTTAAAACTTTATTCTCCTAGGCTTGATCTGAATATTTGATCAAATTTTTGATTGTCCGAATCAGATTCGCAACGAATTGTCCACTCTCTGCTCCGGCGCTCCCCCAGAGGCTATCATCCTCCTAGGAATCGAAGCCCACGTCTGCGTCGAGTCAACGGCGCTGGACCTAGTGGCGAATGGTTTCGAGGTCCACACCGTCGCGGACTGCTGCTCCTCTCGTACCCAGGAGGATAGATTACTCGCCATCGAGGTAATCCTCCGATTTTCAGTCATGTTAAAAGATTATCCATATAATATTCGTGTTCTAATCAAGAATTTAATTATTGCTCGAACTAATATTGTCATTCTTTAAATTTATGCTTCCGCAGAGAATGAGGCAGTTCGGATGCCACATATCGACTTCGGAGAATATCCTCTTCAAGCTACTCCGCAACGCCAATCATCCTAAATTCAAAGAAGTATCGCGCCTCATCAGAACACCTTCTTTGTACACGGGATCGGTTCCCTTGGCTAAAATTTGAGATATCGATTTGGAAAAAGGACTTTGGAGTATCCAGCGTGTTAATTAGAATCTCTGCCAAAATTGGAATTCAAAGTTTTTTTTATAGCTAAACGATTTTTGAGGAGAAAAAAAAAAATAGTAAATTGTTCTTTCTATGGAATTTGAAATTATTTTATCACGTTGAGACAATATTGATGGTTTTTTTTTTCAATTTTATTTTTAGTTTGAATTTCCTAATTTCAATGCTTGAAAAAATGTCTACTTTTCAAATATCGTATTTTCTGAATAATCTTATTAATTCATTAACTCAAGAAGCTAAGAAGCATTTTATTACAAAAAGTACAGAAACTGAGTTTGACAAATTGCGAATGCAAATTCTTAGTTATTGATTCAAACTTTGAAAATGATAGACTGCGAAATATTGTCAATAAATTCTGAATCTGGCTGAAAGGGACGACAAAAAAGAAACAAAAAAAGTAATAGACTGGATGAATAAATATCGTATCATAAATTACATAAATATATATATAAAGTTATAAATAAATAAATGGGTGAAGGCATGAATTAATTATCGCTAGATATTGACATAAACTATGAATACAGTCTCTGTTCCTAGTAGTAATGAGTTCATAAATGGTATAAAAAAGCTAATTATATCTAAAAAAAATGAAAAAGAAACATTGTTTAAGCTCATCTGTACACAATTCGAATCGATCGAATCGAGGTTTGCTCGATTATGTAACTAGTTATGTACACAAAAGTGAATTCGTAACTCAGGTAGGCCCCCAGGCGGGGGATCCCCTTCCCGATCTCCGTGAGGCCACATGGACGGGGGTATCTACACGTTGGAAGTGTCGATGCTACGTCGTGGACACGTCATCGCGGAATGAAACGCGAGCGTTCTTGTCATGGAGGAATAGAACCGGGTTTCGAGATGCGTGTTGTTATCATTCCGTGACGTCACAGTCACGGACACTGGCTCGTGTTGATCAATTGATAACAACACAGCGGAGGCATAAGCGCCGCGTGTACATAACACCGAGTATCCTCGATCTGACAAGATCTTTTTCAATTCTATTTTAGTGAATTCGTAATAAGTAGATTATCGAGTGCGAGATTATTTGAGACTAACGAAGGTACGAGGAAATCGGTTTCAAGATTTGGAGAAAAGATATTGTGCCGATTTTGCAATCGAGTTTTAGAATGTTGGGACGAATTTGATCGCCTCAAACATATGTCAGCCGGGATAGCCGGTTCGAAGACCAGCAAGATCAATTTTTTGTTCAATTTTAACGCTTTTAAATCGATGGATTATTTTTTAAGGACGATTTTCGCCGATTTTTGGGATCCAGAAATTTTATTTGAGACTTTATATTCAAAAATTTGAGAGAATATCGAAGGTGATGTGAATAAGAGAGGAATTAACTTTATTATTTCTAGTTTTTAAACATTTATCATCATTTTTGAAAGCCTGAAAAAGGGAAGATAGGAAATTAATTTTTTAATTTGAAAAATTTATATTGAAAATTTGGATTTAAAAATCGCTAAGGAATCGTTGAAGAAGTTGATTAACTAATCACTGAGGTATAGAAATTGGATTAAAAATGAAAACGCAGTTTAATTCAAAAATGCATATTTTTTACTTTCAAAATTGATCCAAAATAGTTTCAAAAACTGATGATTATGAGTAAAAATGCATGTTGATTAAAAACTGAATAGAATATTTGATAAATGAACATTTTCACTCTCAAAATTGATCAAAATGGGTAAAAAAAAAACAGATAAACTGTTTAAAAACCCGCATTTTTACCTTCAAAATCTATTAAACCAGATAAAACCTGAATGAGACGATTTAAAATTCAACAACTTCTCAAAATACCATAAAAATGAGTAAAATATCCTCGATTCTCGGCTCTCTAAGTCTCGATCTTTTACTCAGAAGCTGAATTTCTTTCCAGAAACATGACGATTGACCTCCTCTACGGCCTTCAGGGCGCCGCAGCCTCCGACGAAGACATGACAATCGAGGACGAGTTTCTAGAGGGTGGAATTCCTCCCATGGACACCGACAACCTACCGTCAGCCGAAGAACTGTTAGCAATGTTGGACGGAATGACCGGTCTCAGCGACGAGGATAGAGAAACCCTGAGGGCGGAATTGATCAAGAAAATCAACGGCGAGGACTCCTTCGGCGCACCTCCCTTGGAGCCCTTCGCATTCCAGGCTCCCATACTCTTCCTCATGCTGACGCTCATAACTCTGATATTTGGTAATTTGATATCTTGAATTATGTCGACGTTTTAGTTTCTATTTTCCTGCCGGCGGTGCAGAATTTCTCTCGACGGTCGCAGGTGTTTCGGAATCAGTGCAGTACTCTACGAGCTCTGCTCGCTATCTAATCTGACGCGATTCCTCCTGTGGAGATAACAGAAGTCGCAGTTGTTCTCCGACCCTTCGATCGCCATATGGTTTGAGACCGTTCAGTGTAGAGAATCTAGAGTCGTTACAATGAGTGATCCGGCTATGACGGGAGAAAAGCTCCTCCAGAAGTTCAGGGACAGTCTGGACCTCGGTCCTGAAATCGAGGAAAAGATAACGTCGATGGTGAAGAAGTTTCGCGAGTTGGATTCGGAGGGAAAAGCCGAGTTCGCGGAGACGTTGAAAGAGACTTTTACGAATTCTCTGAGCAAATATTCCTCGAGTTTTACCGCGTTGAAGTTTTGGACCATCGCTAGATCCTCCGGGGCCGTTTTTCTAGCAGTTTTTCTCATTCTTTTAGTATTCGGTACGAGAGTCGGCGACGGTTTCTCAATATTGTTCAAAGTTTGCTCATTTCTTGCGTCTCTTTTTCAGTGTTCTTCGGATACAAGCTATACAACAGTCTGATGGAAAGAGAACGAAAGCGAGAAGAGAAGAGGAAGCTTAAGCAGCTCAAGAAAAAGAAGTAGGCGACGGAGCGGCGGAGTTTCTTCAACGACTATGGATACCGAGTCGGAGCAAAGTGCAGCTGGAGTTCTTGAACCATTGTGGAATAATCTATTATCGGGAGATTGTGTCTTGTGTATATATATGCTCAATTATTGACTCTAATTTGAACGATCGATATTTAATCGTTCATCCTAAATTATGGTAATCTTTTTTTTTTTTGTAATAAATATGATATTTTTATCGCAATAAATTGTTACGTTTATTATGAGATATCGAGATTCATTTTCTATCCGTTATTACGATAATTGAATTATTTTGTCTAAGAAAATTAACATTTTACGGTATTCTTATTCCATCGTATTTAATACGATCTTGATAAACGTTCTACAGTTTTTGTTTTACTATATTGTTATTTTGTGAAATGATTAAATGAGTCAAATAAACCTATGAAAATAAAAACGATCATTGGAAATCAGTTCGTAATTATTACAAACATTGAGGTCATCGTAATTTTGAATTTCATTGAAATTAATTCGACGATTTTAAGAACTTAAAAATTTATATTCATGCACCGATTTATCGATGCTTTTTTTTTACTAAGTTATCAGTTTCATTTCGTTATTTCAGTATTGATTTTTTCCCATCCCTATCAGAGTTATTAAAATCGAAGATTCAAATCGGCATTTGTTTGTCTACGTTGCGCGCGCATCGTAAACAAACGAAGGGCCCGGACCGGCCGGCTGCCCATGCTGGCATGCTGCCACTGTGCCACTCGCCAGTCGCTCTCGCGTGCTCGATGGGGATGTTGGGCTACTAAGTAGTGTGTCGATTCTCCCGTTGGCAGAGCGACGAGCAGGGATGAATAAACTTCTTTGGATAACAGCATTGCTGGTTCCTGCTTGATGATAAAAAAAAAAAAGAATAGGGACGGAGGAAACAGTCGAATCTCGATGGATGTGTTGACTCGATGCGGAAACAACCGACGATCGGGTTCATTGCATCGATCCCTATTCCGAATGTTTTTTTCTCGCTATAATTATCAACTGTTATTAATTGTGGGTCGCTATACGAGTAAGGGAGAGTCCATATTTATGTGTATAAGTCGCATTGTTGTCTAAGTTTGAACGGTTTTCAATTGTTTAAACGACCAACGCGATGCTTCTATGCGATGTGCATTTGTTTCTTCTTCTCGCGATCGTCACACCGCCGCCGTACTTCGGAGTCGAATTTTCATCCGTTTCAATCCCCTCTATTATACGGTATTTTTATTCATAGAGTACAAAATAATGTCAACAACATTTGTAGCCGTGAGTGTGTTTCATTATTTATGAACTCAATATCAGTGAGTCGGTGATTCGTCTCACGTCGATAAAATATTCCAAAGAACGGTGAAACCCGCTCATCTACGCGATGCTCGCTTGTTTTTTCCCCGCGATCGTCATTTGTCCCTAACATCGCGGTTCCATTTATCGCCCTGATCTTCAACCTCGAGGTGAGTCTGTGCTAAATTTTACAAGACGAAGCGATCTTTATCTCATAATAAGAAGATACGAGAACCCCTTCAAAATTACAACGGATTTTTTTCAATTCTTTGCCTTTTATCGCGATCGCGATCTGCATTTGTTTTCTTTCTTCCGTCTCGCGATGTTCAACCGTCTCCAACGACGCCGCGAGAGATCGCGTCGTGTTCCGATCGTTCTAAATTCTAATTTAGACTTCTCGACTTTCTTCTCATGAAAAGTTTGTCAAATACACACAATTAAGTGAGTGTGAGGTGAATCTGTGACGTTGCGTGGAGCGAAAGGATGGGAGCGGATGGGTACAATTTTTCCCCGCGATGTGCATTTGTTTTTCTTACGACACGTCGCATCCCCCCCACCTTTTCACTCAATTTTGACTCTCGATTCAAGTGTTTTATTTTATTTTTAATCAACTCTATTTCATTAAATCTCTATTGAATTTTTAATATCTCAGATCATGTTTAATCTTTAATTAAATTAGTGGATTAGTGATAGTGACAGTGATAGTGAGATCTCGATCCATTTGGATTCTTCACTCATCGGAGTCAAAAGGAGGGTCGAGGAGGAGGTGGGAAAGCAGACGATCAGCATGGTGAGTCTAAAACTTTTCACTGTCTATAAATAAACAATAATAATACTAAATTGAATTTGAAAAAAAAGAAAAAAATCCACTTTAGTATCGAATGAAATGAAACTTTAAATCCTAGATTTTTTATTTTTGTGATTTAATGATTTAAACGATGAATGATATCATCATCGACGAAGTAAAGAAACTCTGTTACTTATTTATTTGTTTTTTTTTAATGGTTTATTCCATAGATTTTTTTTTGTTTTTCTGTTTCTTTGTTTTACTTTATCATTGATAATAATACATCGTACGTAAATATATAGAATAAAGATCTATGTATATTATTACCTATATAATGTATATATCTAATACGTATATTGTATCGTTGGGCGTATTTTGGTTCTATGATAAACGTATATAAGGCACCTGCGCAAGAATATATTTATGTGTATTTTTAATCATCGATATGAATTTTTATTTTTTTTTCTTCTTATTATCGTTTATTTTTGTTCTGTTTTTTGTTATTAACAGGAAATATTGAATCCCTTCGACATATCGTTCGAATAAAATATCGGAAAATTCATGATTCAGATTGAAAAGCAAACCTTTTTTTTTACAGTCAATATTTAGCCTTGAAACATAATTTTATTTTATTTCCCATATCAAATGTTCAAATAATGGTTTGATACTAAAAAAAAATTGAAGTAAGAGAATTCTGCGTCTAGTATATCTACATAAAAACGTAATAAAAAGCTTGCAATTTCTATTTTTCTCGTTCTTTTTTTTTTTTTTCGTTCAGTCAAGCAAAATATTTGATTATTATCATTATTAATAATAATAATAGATTATGGAAGCGTGAGAAGTTGAATTTTACAATTTCATCTACAATCCTAAATAATTGAACTGCACGGAGTCATCATTGATTAGAATTTAAAATTTAGTCAATTATTATCAAGACTAATTAACGTCAAATAATTTTGTGTTTTTCCTTCCCCTCCCCACCCCCCCCTTTTTTTTCTGATTAGACTAATTAATACGTACAGAGGTATAAATTATTCATAGATTCTCTTGTATTAAAAATCTCTCACTAATTGAGTAAAATATAATATAAATTGATAAGCTTCTTTTTTTTTCATCTTCTCTTTTTAAATAATAGATATCATCATAAAATTTGCGATAAAATTCTAAAAATCAATTAACATTTTTTTTTTTTTTAGTTTTCCTCTACGATTATCAGCATAATAATTATAATATTTCACAGTATCACATTTTCCGTTTTACAGACCCGCTGCAGTTCAGTTGTTCTTGACGTTCGAAAAAAATAAAAAATAAAATAAACAAACAATTATTTATATATCAATTATTTGTCAATATAATATAATTATATATAACCCTTCGATTCCGTTTCTTTTTTTTTCAACTCTTTCATACTATACAGTTTTTTTTTTTTTTTTTTTGTACGAAAAACAAAAACAAAATTTTAAAGAAGCTTCTATCTGAGCACGTGTTACATCACCCTGTAATTTTTTTTTAACACAACCCCAAACGTTTTCTTTCTCTTTCTCATTTCTCACACTCAAATTTACAATATTTACTCATATTGTATGTAAAAAAACAAAAAATTTAATTATAAATTTTGATTTTTGACCCATTTTTTTTTTTTTTGTTCAACGTTATAATTATAAACGTTTTTTAAATTCTCGCTTCGGTATTTGGTGTGAGGCTGAAATCCTCGTTGGTCCTTTTCTTTTCAAACGAAACATATCTGTGAATGTTTATCAATTTTTTTCCCAGACGTATGCAACGCGCTTCGCACCGTTGATAAGTGCCGAAGGATATATTCTGTATTCGTATGTTATCTTTGCTTCATGCAGAATAGTTAGTTTCATTGATCGATAATTAATGATCGCGAAAACTATATCATCAGGCTTCATTTTCCTTCTTTTTCTTTCATCGTCAGATCTTTTTCAATTTTTAGCTTGAGACTCTCTCGATACTCTTTACTCAACGAGACGATGGTTTCAGAAGAATCTTGTAACGATCTGTGGTAGGATCTGAAATCCAAGAAAACAAGAATTAATTCATGTATTGTCAATATTAGAAACCAGGTTCAATCAAAAAACAATTGTTGCAAATTTGTATCCAGTTTTGAATCAGTTTCAATTTTTTATCAATTAAATTTTATTCAGTTTCAAGCGATATTCAATTCCCATTCAATTATTGACTTAATTCTGATTGAAACTTGATTGATTGCTCACCTTTGATAGTTTCGACGATATACATGCTCTCGTCTTTCATATTAGCGACGAGATCGTCGGTAACGAGAACATGTATCCCCTGCGGTCCCAGTAGCACAACCGAGTGCAGTCTGTCCTGCGGTGGTCCGAGTGCCCCGAGTGCGGCATGAAGCTTGCTCGCCAGAGACTTGCCGGTCAGAGTATCTAGGTAAACGGCTCTCCACAGAGACCCGCTTCCCTCGGCAGAAAAGTACAAGGTCAATCTCGGAGCGAGGGCCTTTGAGTGGAGGGCGTTGAATAGCCGAATACCATCCGGAAGACCGCAGATCTGTATCAAATCGTCGCGTGACAATCTCAGAATATCTGCGGCGGAGAAACTGGCGAATGTCGATTCGAAAGCGTGGAAACGACCAGCTTTCAACCAGCTGCTCGTCTGAGACGCGTTCGCCTCGGGAGACAGAGACGAGGGCAGGGACATCGTCGGAGTCTAAAAAGTCAAAGGAAAAATAAATAATACAGTATTTAACGTAAAAAATAGTGGGCAGTCATTGGATTTAATGAAATTGAAGTTTGAATTGGAATTTCTTCTACTCACGTTTATATCCGGGCAATTTTGTTCCGGCAATATCGTTACCGGCGATCCAACCGACGAGGCTGGGCTCATAGATTCCTTGGCCGTATCCTGGTTGCCGGAAACCAGTGGTAGAACTCCGGAAGAACTGACCGAGACCGGAAGCGGTCCGGCTACTGGAGAGGCGCTACCTCCCATGGCGGCTCGAGACTGCGGTGTTCTGTGAAAAAAAGGGTCGATATTTAATTACAATGATAATCCATGAAATTTTTTGAAACTTTTTCAAAGAAGATAAAGAACTATAATTTGTTTGTTTAGTCTAAAGGTTCTTTAAACTTTCGTAACTGACAATAAGTTTAAATTTTTATCAATTTTTATTTAGTTTCAGTGTTGAATTCTTCAATTCAATTCAATTCAATTAATTTCATAACGAATAATAATAATAATGACGATGACGATGATTGATAGACAAGAAGGAGAATTACATGGCGACAGCTCTGAGTCTGAAAGTGCATTTCGGTGGTCTGTGAGCTCCGATTCTTTTAGTATAATTCCGATTCCTCCTCAGCGTTAACCCGACTAATCCTCCTCTCCAATTTCTCCCAAATCCATTTCTCGATTCTGGCAAAGCATGAACGAATCTGGCAACTACTTCGATCCCTGAAGAACCGCCACCTATCGTGACCTCGTGTTCTATCAGACACACGTTTCCGTTTCCGTTTCCTTCGGCTCTACGAGTTCCCCATCCGCTCCGTAGATCGGATGTCAAAAAAGCTTCGTACATTTTCTCAATTTTTCTCAATATATATATTATGATAAGTGAGGAGAACGGTATTCAGAGGGTATTCTAGAGAATATCGCTCCCAGCAGTTGTGTATCTTTGTATGGTGTAATTATCCTCAATTGAAACCACTCTCGTTAAATTTATATGTTTGTGGTACTATTTATAGTATCTTCGTTGCAGCGGGATACAATCTCTATGAATGAAGCACACTCTTATTTTTTATATTTCAACCGCAGTCGTGTCGTCGGTGTCTTGTTACAATCGTTACACGCAACACATCAGCTGCTGCTGCTGCAGCTGGATGCTTCTTCCCAGAGATCAACGGTCCCTTTTTTTTCTTCTTCTATACTCTAGGCTCTTTTAATTGTCGTCGATTAGGACGTTGCCTCTGTTGAATTTCACTATCGTTATTATTAACAACAACAACAACAACAACAACAAGAACAAGAATAAAAAAACTCTTGATTCATTTTATTCAATATCTCTCGTCCCTCTTTTTTCTCTGGGTGATGATCGACGGATTAATATCGTTTTTTTATAACAATTTCCCCCTTTTAAAATCGTTACGGTCTCTAATCGATGACATTTTTTTTCCTCCAAGATATAAAAATATTGTTAAAGAGTTCTATTTCGTTTTTTTAGTTTTCTGATCGCCTCAATCCGGACGTTGACGACGATTTTTCAAAAGATTCCAACCAACTTGACTCGAATCGGTTCCCGGGTTATTAAACCGCCTTCGGCATGAGCTTTTTGGCGGCTTTGCTGCTCGTCATCTGAGGGGGTGGTCCTGGAGGGTCGGTTCAGTTTCTACCGTGATAGCAGCCAGCTCGAAATATTTCGATACCGTTTCTTCAATTTTTTTCGATTCTGTCGTTGTATCGTTGATTGATAAAATTTCAGCGGTCCGGAACGCGATTACAGATTCGGGCATTCCAACGGCGGTGGGGGTTACAGAATTTTAATTCAAAAAAAAGCCACACTTTTGTTTTTCACTCTTCGATATTATAGTTTTTGTAGAATTTTATTTTTTTTTATTTTGTTTTGGCAATAAAATGTTATATCAATTTTTCAATTAAATCCCACTTCATTTATACAAAACATACACAGAAAAAAAATTAAATTGATATTATTTGAAACAAATTATAATCAATTTTTAATCAATTAAGATTATCGATCGATACTTTCACTTGATTATTTTCTTTTTTCTTTTTTCTAATTATATAATAATCGCGGTTATTTTTATGAAAAAGTTTATACTTTCTAACGGTGGATCATGGTTGTTTATATTATCGAATAATTGACGACGTATCGATTGAATTTTCTATCGTTTATCGATATTTTATCTCCTTTTTCACTGTTTTATCTGTTAAACTGGTTGTTTTTTTTTTTTTTTATCAGAATATCAAAACGAAGAAAGCGAAGGGTTGTTTTTTCTTTTTGTTTCTTTTAGTCCGAATGGAATCGTTCCTCTCTGGTTAAGATCTGAATTGTGTTTGAGACTCGGTAACGCCGTGTTGTCACATTCATTCCACCGGATTGTACCGGTTAAAGCCAGTTAGGTACCCCCACGCCGACTACGGTGAACTAACAAGGACCACATTGGCAACGTTGCATAATGATGATAATAATACCGACGACCAACGACGGCGATGATGATGTTGAATTTTTTTTTTTTTTTTCGTTAATAATTGACGAAACTGCGAATTCTACCCCCACCTTGACCCCAATCTAAATCCTATATGTAGACAGATTAGAATTTACGTTTGTTTTGTGATAATTGAAACTGAAAATTACTTTTTGAGACTTTGAGTTTCTTTTACTTGTACATATTTTATTCTATTTCAGGAATCGTAATCGGCCTACTTAGAATTTGATGCGTATAATGTGGTCGCGGAAGGCGATAGAGGGAATGTAAATTATTATTTGGCATATAGATATTTTGTAACGTCTCTGGTCGCATATGCAGTATTTCTGCCTCGTTCCGCATCAATCTGGACTCTTAATTGTAAGTGGGAATTATTATTGGACAATCGTGTTGCAAAAATTTGCAGTTTTTTTGCCTTCTGCTTCGTCTCGTTTCTTAATTATAATATCTGCTATCTTTGTTGCAGTTTTGTGAAGAAATTTTATTATTAGAAATTATTATTATTAGAAAAACTATTCTAGAAGGGCCTTAGACAGTTTTTTAAATTCAGTATAATTTCGAAGGTACAGAATCAAATTATTTTTTATGTACATTGATAATAAAAAAACGGTATAATCTGTTAAAAAATTTGCTGCCACAAGTCGCGAAATTTTATCTCGTTAAATTTCGTTAATTAAAAATTTTGTAAACCAAAAAATTTGTTCATTGAATTAAACTTTCTGTTTTCTCTATTTTCAAAACCGGGAAAAAGTCATTTTCTCTTTCTATAAAATACGAAATTACAATTTTTAAAAAATTCTCTTCGATAATTGTTGCAATATAAAAAGAAATTGAATTATGATCGTGAAACTTTTCAATAAAAATGTCATCATTACTCGCGTTGCAAAATTGATTCTGAGAGCCACGAGTTCGTGTAACACAGGATCAATTGGTTCAGAGTACTTTTGACCTCGCGAATGTTGATTCGTGTATCAAACGGTCAGGTCAAACGCATATTTGGCCCACTTGAATGGAGAGAAAAAAACCGGGACGTTGCACCGAGCTCGTATGTTCAGCTCTGACATAACATATGTCATTTATATTCGTGTGCCAATCTGAATGAGATATATCCGGATTCTGTCGGAGACGTAAGACACGTAGATAGTCGTTTGATATCAATTATTACCAGTTTTTATTATCATTATTATTATTATTATTATTATTATATCGTTATCTTTCTCCTTTCCTCGCGACAATCGCAATCGCGATAATTGATTGTGAGATAGGATAGGAAAAAAAGAATATTGATTTTTTTTTATACTCACGCTGCATCACTGGGAGCGAATGGAATTCCGTCGTTTTGAGACTCTGGACCAGGCGATGACAAGCAGTCGAGTGGAATCTGGAACAGAGAGGAATACTGACGTGATATATATCATCGGACATGAAATTTGAGTGAAATAAGAAATTTTGCAAATTATCTAAGAAGAGGAAGAGAAAAAAAAATCACATATGAATCCAAAAAAACGACAAATGGACCTAAAAAAATGACAAATGAAAAATGAACGAATGATGAGAAGAGCGAAACGAATAAAAGTATATCTCACGTCTGATAGCACGGTGCAATCGTAGCTCGGTTGATATTTGTCCTGTTCGTGGGGTGGTCGACGAAGAACCTTGTCTCTGTCTTGTTTGTGTTTTCTGTCAGCACCCTTGAGCTTGAATACTTTAACTTGGCAGGATGCTGCGTGGAGACGAGATCCTCCGGCTATTCTAGTCTCGACCTGGATGCGAAACGGGACTCCCTTCTCACCGCCGTGTTTCTTAGGTGTGAATTCTGTGCTTATGCAGTTTACCTGAAATTCGTGGAACGAAAAAAAAAAAAAAAAATTAAAAAAATAGTGTCATTATTGAATTTGGCATATTGGAAGATTCTGAAAAAAGAATTGATATAGAATTTGCAATTTTCGATATTACAAAAGAAGAAAATGTGAATTCTGTATCAATTAGAAGAATTAAACGGAAAAAGAATCATTTTTGCAAATTGCTAAATTGGGAGGGAAAAAGAAAAATATTCTTTCTTGATAATTTTGAGAATCGCATCGATGTGATTTATGCTAATTTCAAGAATAGAATAAAATCAACTGTTGCAAATTTCGATATAGAGAAATTCAATTTTTACAATTAAAAAAATGACACCAAGCCAAAAATGACACTCGCAAATTTCCGTGTATTTTTTGAAAATTGAAAAAAACTCCAAGAAAAGCAATTTTCTTTTTTCTTTTTGATTCTCCCCACCTTGATGTACACGCCGACTTCTTTGGTCGGGTCCCATAAGAATTCAACCACGTTGCTGGATGGCGTCGGTTGCCTGACGTCTACGGTTCCGTAGCTGAGTGGTACGTCAACCTCGAGTAATCTTTCCCCAGGTCTCGTTCTCTGCCAGGCGATCATTTGTTCTCTTTCGGTGTACTGGAGTCTTCTTTCGTGGAAGCAAATACGAATCGAAGACTGAAACATAAAGGTCGGGTACCCCTTAAGCGGAATTGTGGAACTGTTCGACCGTCGTTTGTATCTCATTATTCTCGACGACGATGCAAAAAAATGATAAATGAAAAACCTATTCGAGATGAAAAACACTGGTCGAACTGTGAGATTTTATGCCGATGATGCGATACCAATGCGAGATAGCGAATAATAATACCTTCAACATTTTTCCACGATAAGCCGATAGGTCACCGAGTTTTTTCAATTTGATCTCGTAAGACTGGCCTTGATTGAGATAGGTCAAAGTTTCCTCGTTGATCTTGGTCGCTATGCTCGTGGCCGCTGCTAAGACGTACTGAAATCTGTACACGATAAAAACGAGTCAAAGTTTAGTTTCCACGTTTTGAGGTTATCCACAATTTTTTCATTTGGTTATATCTCGAGAACCAGTGATCAGAATTCGATCATCTTGGTCTCAATCTACGCGCCTTTCAGAAACCCAGAACTGATCCAATTTTCGATTCGATCGGTTCAGTAGTTTTCGAATTATGCACAGAAAGAAATTTACAAAAGTTGCAACAAAGAGAACCGATCGGTCGATTTCGACGACAAATTGGTTTCTGAAGGCTCTTTGGATCGCTGATCACCAATCTGAAGCCGGTTTTTCGAATTTCACAATAACGGTACTGAAAGTTGGAAAATACTCGCCTGTAATCTTCGTTACATTCGTTTCCCTGTTGAGACGACGATACCTGATTCCCAACGGACGAAGATCCCGAGTATTCGTTATCATTCGAATACAAAAGCTGATGTAGACTCGCTGCGGTCTGGCCATTACCGTGGCTGTTGTTGTTACTGTCAGCCTCCATGACCCCGACAACGGTGGATCCGTTTCCTGAAGGGCCGTTGATGCCCCTTTGAGACACATGATTCAAACTGAATAAACAAAAAACAAAACATTAATCAATGTCCAGTAGCAAATTGAATTATATATTTAAATTGTCAGTAAACGTACTAAAGATTCAGAAATATGGATGAAGAAGCGTCCAATTGCGTCATGGATCTTACGATTATTGAAAATCAGTTCAGATCATGTGTGGCTTGACCGAATGCCACTCAACTACTGACCGCTTTCAGCGCAAGTAATCGAACCAATGCAAACTAGCAAATTCATCATCTGTCTTGCAGATGCAGTTTAAATAATTACCTCGGATTGCTGTGATGGTTGTCCGGGGACGGCGCTTCCTGCTTGAAAACCGTCAGTGAGGGCAGGGCCAGCAGGGCTTCGCTGAAATTGGAAAGAAAAACTGATTACAATCGATTCAATTTCGTGGATATCGATAACAACTGATGATCATGAGTCTCGCAATGAATCTAGATCCCGTATCTAATCTGAAAGAGTCTCCCTCTTCACCTGGGCTTCACGTAGAGCATGGTCAACCGTTTTGTGGACGATAATTGGATCAATTAATCTATCTGTCTTAAAAACAGAAGAAAAAAAAAAGAAGGGAAAGAAGCTATATCGTCATTTCTTCTCTGTGTATGACTGTCACGAAAGAAGACGAGACTCGTGACTTTTGTCACTTCGCTCTCTTGTGTCGGGTGGTTTGAGTTATTAGAGCCGATGTAATAGGCGACGTGAGTGACTACAACGTCATCCTGTAACACCGTATGTACCAGCGGTTAACAATAAAAAATACCGGTGTTAACCGGACGTCGAGAGTAGCGATGTTAGATTGTGTTCAGAGAGTAATTCGCCGAGGTTCTCAACCGGGGGATCGTTTTCTTTCTTTTTTTTTTTAGATATCAGAATCGAGCTCCGGATGTCGCGGTGATGATTGAACTGATCAGATTTTTGATAGAATCTCATCAATAGGTTCGGAGAATTTTAACAGCGAAATTATTCTGGATCCAAGTTGTAGTTTCGTTTCGGATTGAGAACCACTTTTTTTCCCCAACCGCGATTAATGTTCTTTTCCGGTTTAACTGGATCACGTCGGTTCTCTGGGACTGCAGACCTCGTTCTCTGACTCGGTTAATTAGAGATTCACTTAAAAGGAAGGCATGTCGAGGACTGACCCGGTGCGGGTCATGTTCATACTCTTTGAAAACAGACGCGGAAACGATTATTTTTCGGTGATACAGTTGTTGTACAGACTGAGATAAAGCAGGAGAAGAGGTAAACACATCTGTTTTCGATTTTGCGAATAAAATTATATACATGGTGAATTTCTCAACAGTCTGAAGTTGGCAGACCGTTTAGTCGTTATATCTGTTAATTGTAGCAAATTTTTCTTCTGCAAAGATTGATTTTTACACGTTTCTTTTTTCTCTTTTTAATTTTTGCTTTTTTACTACCTCATTTCGTGCCATTTTGATTATCGCCATCACGTGTAGCTCGAAAGAAATTAGCGAGTGATAATATTTAAGAGAAAAATAGATCGACACTGATGTTTGATTTTTGATGCTCGTAAATTACAGCGAGGAAAACGATAAAAAAAATTGAGAAACGTTTGCAAAAAAAAAAATGTTAAAAAACAGCTGATTTGCATGTATTAAATTTTTCGAGTCTCTGATTTTGAATTGCAAAATAAAAAATTGCGAGAAAAGAAATGATGAACAATTATTTGACTTGGATGAAAATTTCTATTATGCAACTAATAGTGATGCGAAATAAAAAAAAGCGTTTTCAAAAATTCGTTTCTTCACAATTTCCAACACCCGAATGTAGTTTTGTGTGTATTAAAAAAAAAACCTTGAAAGTTTGATTTTTGGTGCCTGTGTAGCGTGCGGAAAGTGCCTCATTTCCGCACTAGTGCGGAAAGTTTCACTTTCTCAACAATATCGTCATTTTTAAAAAAAACAACGAATGAAAGAATACATAAAACTTCTATATGCTTTCGATCATTTTATTACGATATGATAATTTACGCGTTAATAAAACTGTTGAACTGTTAAACTCCTCGAGTTAGTTAATTGTAAAATAGATCGTCGAGATTAATGGAGCGGTTACACAGCGCACGTATATTGATCACATGATCAAATGAATTGCGTTCGAATTATGCGATCGCGTGACCTCGTACTAGAAACGATAAATAGGCCGTTGCTAAACAGTTTTAATAAAGTCGATAACGATTGATAAGCACCTCTAATCCGAGGGAATCGGGCTAAAATTAAAACAGTGCAAATAAATGTTCAGCGATCGTTCGAACACAGATATTCTTAACGATCTTTATATCTAATCTGTAGATATTTTTAACCAAATGATCCCCACATGGTCTAGCAGATTGAATTCTAATTTCTGTACGATTGTGTGTGTGTGTGTGTGTGTGTTTGTGATATATTATGACGTATCAATTATCACTTGTTCCCTGTGACACTTGAAAAAAAAAAAAAATGTAGAATGTACATGATTTTATATTCTTCTACATTTTCTACTCACTATCGATTTATCGACTGATACATTTCTTCCGGGTATATTGACTCAAGGTTGACAAACAAGAGATCGGGTATTTTTCCAAACGGTGTTTTTCATACCGAGAATCGAGAACGTCGGAATTTTATGTTTATCACAAGTTTAGTTTTTCTTGTTTTTTTTTTTTTTTTTTTTTAACTAGAATTTTTCTTTTCTTTCGTTATCACGATTTAGAAATAGAAATTTTCTAATTTTTCATCTATGTATATCACGGTTTTTGATTTTTGATAAAAAAAAAAAAAATGAACTAATAAACTCTCTTCTCTGAACTTGTAGGACAAAAGTCTGATCCGTCACTAAAGTATCACATCACAGTCAGTCGGTTTTTTTACAAGTATACTATAGTATATAACACTATTTACACTTTTTAGTTTACATAGTTTACTCAGCTGTTCAAATGATACGAATTCAAAAAATATTTTCACTCGCGATAAGAAGGTGTAAATTTTTTTTTTCGTGTTTTAAATTGAAAAAAAAAAAAAATTTTAATCAAAATTCTTTCAATAAAAAATCAGCGATTAAAATAATGAGAAATGAAATTTCGTCAAACGGTGCCGCCTTTTCGTCCCACACGAATCAAACACACTCTCCGTGTCGATCGAGTTTACCTCTTTTTTCCCTTCCACAATTCTCTCATTTTTCCTCCTCTACTCTGTATACCGCGTCGCCTCCTCTCTCTCTCTCTCCATCTGTTACTCTCCATATCGCACATATTTGACAACGGCATTATCGTGTGTGTGTGTGTGTGCATACCGCGATATCAGGCACTCCTAACGTCGAGAGGACCGAGAGATACTCCGGTTCTAACCGGATTCATTGCAATGGGTGCCTGTTTCGTATAAGCTTCGAGTTTCGAGCTTGTAATCTCGGCATAGGGCATAGGTAGGTATCTTTTCTACTATGTATCGTAGCGGTACGCACGCGTGTCTGATACAAGTAGACACTGCGATAGAGCCGATATGAGCGGGAATAATTGAAATCTGCGCTTGCGCGGAGACGGAATATAAAATCGTCGGTAACGAAGATCATCACGCCTCAGAGATACTTGTGTCCGAACGGTTGCCTGACACGAGCTTCATCAGGGGCAGTTGAATAGGGTCAAAATTGATGAATTTTTTTTTCTTTTTTTGTCGTTAATTACAACGAATCCAAGGTCAGACATTCGGAATTTGTTCCAATATGGAGGTCAATCATTAGAAACTTTTCAAATTGTTACTCGAGCTTTTTTTTTTCTTTTTTTTTGGGGGATCGCAAATTTTTTTTATCTAGTTTGATAATTGATCTAAAATACCTCATATTGTACGATGCGACCGCAGTGGCGAGGTCCGTCGCTGCCAATGCTGATAACGAGCCATCGAAATCCGCGACGAGATGCTCGGCGAGGTCTTCGACCTGGGAGGACCATCCTTGGCCAGAATCGTTATTCACTGATCCTGCGTTTGAAAAAATTGTCCACAAATTAAGACAAATTCATCTCTTTCTCTACTAAATTATTATTGTTATTATTTTTTTGAATCTCTTATCTTCAAATTTTTGTGATTTCGCATTCATATGATAAAAAAAAAAGAAAAGAATTTATTGTATCCGTTTTAAAATCTGATATCTTAGTGTTGCAATCAATGTAATCAATTGTTGTAAAGATATTGAGCAGAGTGTTTGATAAGTTTCTAATTTGTTGTTTTATATTCTTTTCAATCCATTTTTCTTCAATCTAGGAAGTTTTTTTTTTTTTCTTATAAAATTCGATCTCGAATATTTTTTCTTCATCTCAATCGATAATCAGGTTTTGATCAAAACGATATAAAAATTATGTGTTTCTTAATTTTTTTAACGATTTTGTATAGTTTTATAAAATTTGATATTGAATAGAAGTCGATGTAGAATTTCAATTTTTGCACTTTCTCTCTTTTTACCTTGAAAGTTTAAAAACGATTGATGATAATTGGTCATCGCGTTATTATTCGGGCCAGTTTTTACAGGAACTACACCGTGATGGTATCTGGCTTTCAGAGTCTGCATGGGATAATTTCTTATACTCTGTACAAATGTATGATCACTGTTTGAACCGCACTTTGATTTCTCAATTTCAAACCATTTCATTTTTAATCGTATATACAATTTAATTCGTTTTATTTAAAAGAAAACTAATATAACAACCAATCGATGTTTCACACGATATTATTAATTATTATTTTCAACCACTCTCTCGACGCTCTGATTGCTCTCAAATATCATCGAGAAATACAAATAATTCGCTAATAATCTCTACAGCTGGGTGACCGTCTACAACTTGTCGGAAGTTGTTATCGCTGTACGACGTACCACGTGGACGTGTAATGGCGTCAAGAGTGAGAAAAACCTCGGATAAACCCAAGATCAGAAATTTGATTTCTTCGAAAGCTAGTCTTTTCTCAATCGTTAGATAATTTAGCTATTCGCTAATTTGATGAATGGCTAGAAAAATGTTTGTTTTTTGTTTTAGATTGAAGAAGAATACACGTCGAGTTAAGAATTAATTGTTTCTAATTAATACGAAATGCAATTGCTAATCTACGTCTCCTACGACCGTGGGAAGGTCGTCGCAGACGTCGACCCTCTTATTTCTCTCTCTTATCACTTTCGCTCTTTCTCTTTCTTGCTCTCTTTCTCGGTACGTCGATTTAATAATTTAATAATCAGAACCAATGATGCCCAGAGAACGTATGCGGTTAATTATTATACTGTGCAGTCGCAGATTAGTCTCAATGCAAAGACGCTCCCAGTCACTTGGACAAACTCGTTAAAATACTTATTCAGAAAATTTCATATACTTTTTTTTTTTTTTTTTTATCGGTACAGAAAAATTAGTTTGAAATTCTATTAAAAAAAAAAATCATTCGATTGGATAATCAGATTAAATTCTTATCAAATTCATCCACACGATCGTATCTCGATTTCTGTGTCTATTAGGATATCAGATTTGATCTGATCTTGTAAAATTTTATCTGAGTTTTATAAAATTATGTTTTTTTTTTATTCAGTATTTGGCTAGTACGAAAATGGGATAGAAAAGAATTTTGAATTTTAAAGTACAAAAAAAAAGAAGTAAACAAGAATTACAAATTTTTTAGTCGCAGTCTTCGAACTCAATTTTAAATTTCGTAATTTTTATTCAATTGAATGTTTTTTTTTCCTCAATTTCTCCTCAAAGTCACTCTGCAGTGTTTTGGAGTCGAAAATAATGGACCAAAAGAAAGAAAAGCAGCAAAAGTTGCCAAAAAAATTCAAATTCTTTTTTCCCTCTAATATCAGCGAGGTAACAAATTCTCGCAATTTGACTCGCCGCATATTAGAGTCAACCGGATATGCGTAAGAGGAGAGAACCGCTTTAATCGTTAACGTAAGGAAAGGAAGTCGGCAATTTTAGAGTACTCGAGTCTTAGGTTATACCTACGTCTTAGACCTATTACTTAATATCATTACTACTACTATCATTTTTTTTTCCATACAGTATCTCTTTCAAAACAACACCAAAAAAATTATTATTGATCCATTACCAAGTAAATTTGATTTGACAATGAGCCGAGTATAAATCAATTACTTGTATTTTATCAAGTAAATATTTACTAGGTACTGAAATTATATATCATCGAAAGATATCGAATTTTCTGTGTTAGAATGTATGTACGAATATTATTTATCACCCTGGTGAGTTGAATTAAGTGGAATTTTATTTCGTCAAGTAAATCTGATCAATTAAATAGATTTACTTGCTGATAGAATTTCGTTTTTTCTTCTCAGAGTATTAAAGAATGAGAAGAGTGATTCTTTCTATTTTATGATTTTACAATGAGCCAAGTAAATGAATTACTTGAATATCGTCAAGTAAATATTTACTAGGTAGTGAAATTAAATATCACCGAAAGAAATCAAATTTCTTGTATTAAAATGTATGCAACAAATATTATTTACTCTGGCGAGTTGAATTGAGTGAAATTTTCTTTTTTTTTAAGTAAATCTGATCAATTAAATAGATTTACTTGCTGATAGAATTTCGTTTTTTCTTCTCAGTGTATTAAAGAATGAGAAGAGTGATTCTTTCTATTTTATGATTTTACAATGTGCCAAGTAAATGAATTACTTGAATATCGCCAAGTAAATATTTACTAGGTAGTGAAATTAAATATCACCGAAAGAAATCAAAATTCTTGTATTACAATGTATGCAACAAATATTATTTACTCTGGCGAGTTGAATTGAATGAAATTTTCTTTTTTTTAAGTAAATCTGATCAATTAAATAGATTTACTTACTGATAGAATTTCGTTTTTTCTTCTCAGTGTATCAAAGAATGAGAAGAGTGATTCTTTCTATTTTATGATTTTACAATGAGCCAAGTAAATGAATTACTTGAATATTGCCAAGTAAATATTTACTAGGTAGTGAAATTAAATATCACCGAAAGAAATCAAATTTCTTGTATTAAAATGTATGCAACAAATATTATTTACTCTGGCGAGTTGAATTGAGTGAAATTTTCTTTTTTTAAGTAAATCTGATCAATTAAATAGATTTACTTGCTGATAGAATTTCGTTTTTTCTTCTCAGTGTATTAAAGAATGAGAAGAGTGATTCTTTCTTACAATCAAGTAAATGAATTACTTGAATATCGCCAAGTAAATATTTACTAGGTAGTGAAATTAAATATCACCGAAAGAAATCAAAATTCCAATGTATGCAACAAATATTATTTACTCTGGCGAGTTGAATTTGAAATTTTCGATCAATCCAAGTATTAGAATGATTTACTACAATGTGGTAGTGAAATTGAAATATCACCGAAAGAAATCAAATTTCTTGTATTAAAATGTATGCAACAAATATTATTTACTCTGGCGAGTTGAATTGAGTGAAATTTTCTTTTTTTAAGTAAATTTGATCAATTAAATAGATTTACTTGCTGATAGAATTTCGTTTTTTCTTCTCAGTGTATTAAAGAATGAGAAGAGTGATTCTTTCTATTTTATGATTTTACAATGTGCCAAGTAAATGAATTACTTGAATATCGCCAAGTAAATATTTACTAGGTAGTGAAATTAAATATCACCGAAAGAAATCAAAATTCTTGTATTACAATGTATGCAACAAATATTATTTACTCTGGCGAGTTGAATTGAATGAAATTTTCTTTTTTTTAAGTAAATCTGATCAATTAAATAGATTTACTTACTGATAGAATTTCGTTTTTTCTTCTCAGTGTATCAAAGAATGAGAAGAGTGATTCTTTCTATTTTATGATTTTACAATGAGCCAAGTAAATGAATTACTTGAATATTGCCAAGTAAATATTTACTAGGTAGTGAAATTAAATATCACCGAAAGAAATCAAATTTCTTGTATTAAAATGTATGCAACAAATATTATTTACTCTGGCGAGTTGAATTGAGTGAAATTTTCTTTTTTTAAGTAAATTTGATCAATTAAATAGATTTACTTGCTGATAGAATTTCGTTTTTTCTTCTCAGTGTATTAAAGAATGAGAAGAGTGATTCTTCCTATTTTATGATATTACAATGAGCCAAGTAAATGAATTACTTGAATATCGTCAAGTAAATATTTACTAGGTAGTGAAATTAAACATCATTGAATGAATTCAAATTTCTTGTATTATTATGTAAATCAAGTAAATTTGGTCAATTAAATCGATTTACTTGCTGATGGAATTTTTTTTTTTTTGTTTTTTCTCATCAGTGTATGATAAAAGAATAAGAGAAGTGATTTTTATTTTGTCTTTTTCTCATTTTATATGGCGAGTCGTGAATTTTCAATTTATATATCGTCACACGTAGTGACAGAGTATGGAGGATGCTGTGTGTGTGTGTGTTGATTAATAACAACGCGCGCGTCTGATCTCGCAATACGTGTCCGTATACCGATCACGAAGCGGGACGCTGGTCGGTACCGCGTTGCGACTAGTGCGCGTGGGTTATGGGTTTATTGTAAGTTATGTCTTTTAGTGTGGCGCTCATTGTTAGTCATGATCAGGAAATTGACGATTGACCTCTGCCATGAATTGAGTATGACGTATGCGGCTAGATGCCAGGCATCAGCCTACCTAGTTATACTTTACTACACACGCGAAATATATAATATCAGAGTTTATCACTTTTTCTAACCTTTCTCGATCAAGAAATATTATTTTATTTATCAATGAAGAATAATTCGCTACTATTTTCGACACTAGATGAATGTGAAGATTTTTTTCCTGTGAAATAAATAATTCTCAACATTTTAGACTTTTTCTAACCTTTCTCGTAGAAAAAAAAAAAAAAACTGTGTCTATAATCGAGGATTCAATGAATGTTCAATAAATCTCGTTTTCGATAGTGAAAATCGGTATTCTTACGTGTCCAATACTGTTTTTGTCCAGAAAAAATGATTTGTTTGTCCTTATCTAAGACAGTAGCGCCTCCCTAGCGGCAGGACTGCGGAACTACGTTGGATTAAATCATGTTTTTTTGTATGGAGGTAGAAATTAAACCGATAATTCGTATGGCATTTGTTCGATACTCAAAAGTACTTCAGGGCCTTTGATATTGAATTTCGAACAACAATCTCAAAAGTACTTAAGGATTTTTGATATTAAAATAGAAAAAACTAAAAAGTACTTCAGACTTTTATTTATTGAAATAAAATAGTCAAAAGTACTTAAGGATTTTATGCTACTGAAATTCAAATGAGAAACTCGAAAGTACTTCAAGCTCTTTGATATTGAAATAGAAAAAACTAAAAAGTACTTCAGACTTTTAGTTATTGGAATAAAATACTCAAAAGTACTCAAGGATTTTATGCTACTGAAATTCAAATGAGAAACTCGAAAGTACTTCAAGCTCTTTGATATTGAGATAGAAAAAACTAAAAAGTACTTCAGACTTTTAGTTATTGGAATAAAATACTCAAAAGTACTCAAGGATTTTATGCTACTGAAATTCAAATGAGAAACTCGAAAGTACTTCAAGCTCTTTGATATTGAAATAGAAAAAACTAAAAAGTACTTTAGACTTCTAGTTATTGAAATAAAATACTCAAAAATACTCAAGGATTTTATGCTACTGAATTTCAAATGAGAAACTCGAAAGTACTTCAAGCTCTTTGATATTAAAATAGAAAAAACTAAAAAGTACCTCAGACTTTTATTTATTGAAATAAAATAGTCAAAAGTACTCAAGGATTTTATGCTACTGAAGTTCAAATGAGAAACTCGAAAGTACTTCAAGCTCTTTGATATTAAAATAGAAAAAACTAAAAAGTACTTCAAACTTTTATTTATTGAAATAAAATAGTCAAAAGTACTTAAGGATTTTATGCTACTGAAATTCAAATAAGAAACTCGAAAGTACTTTGGACTTGTTACTTTTGAAATTGAAAAAAAGAAACACAAAAGTACATTGGCATCAAATTTTCCCAGTACATTGGACAAACTTTTTTTATTTTTCGATTATTTTTCCCTTCCTGCGTAATTTATTTTGTATTTTTTTGTTGTTGTTGTTGTTGTTGTTGTCGTTGTTTGTCGAAATAACTCCATTCTTCTTTCTTTCAAATTTCCCCATTTTCCCAATCTGAGAAATGAATAAACTTACCGTCTTTTTTTACCATTTTCCTTCCATGTTCAGCGATTTGTTGGAGAGATTCTCCAGGTCGTCGTTTTAGATTTTGTATCTGCTGTCTATCCACCGTCTGTATGATAGATATCGGTTGAAATTCCTGTGGTGATGAACTTCCGGATCTAATTAACGCCGTTGTTGTTTGATCAGGAGAATAATTCGGAGAGTCACTGGGGGTTTTATTCTCCTCCCAATTGATCATTGGCGGACTGTGATAACCGTTTCCTGCGGAATTACCATCCTGAAAAAAAAAAATTCGCAATATAAAAGATGCAATTTTTTTTGTTTTCAAAAAACGCTCTTTTTTAATAAAATTTCGATTTACCTCACGTTGACTCTGCATATTTCCGCCAATCGAGTCCTGATTCGACGACAATTCTTGGTATGGTGGTGACGACGAATTTTCAAGCCACATTGTGTCGTTTAGCGTCCCGGCACCGCCGTCCAAAATCAGGTGCAACTCCATTCGATACAATCTCAATCCTTTTTTTCCTTCTTTTCCTTTCCTCCAAATTTTGAACCTTTTTTTTTTTTGATGGTTTTGATTTTTTCTCAACTATCTGCGGTCTCAGTCAGCCATAAGCGATCGAATTTTTTCCCAATTAACGTTCCTTAATTTTTTTTTTTTTTTTTTTTTTAAAAATAGTCGAAAATTGATTCTGCTTATTTTTTCTTTCCTCTTTATCTCAAATTCTAACAAGTCCATCGATATCTCGATCTTTTTTTTTTTTAATTTTTTTAATTTTCTGTTCTACAATCTGACTTTTTTTTTTCTCTTTTTATTATCACTTCAATCTTCTACTTTCTACGAAACGGAGTTTTTCACTTTCCGTCACTATTTCTCTCTGTTTCTGTTTTTTCTTTTCTTGTGGTTTTTTTCTTCTCTACACGATGCGGCTCTTCTATCAGGACCTACGTGTCCTGCTTTTGTTTCTTCTTCTTCTTCTTCTTCTTCTTCCTGTTATCTATGTCGAAGATTTTTTCTTTTTCTAACTGTATTAAAGTTTAATAATTTTTTCTTTTGTGTGTTTATTTGTTTGTTTTTTTTTTTCAATGTCTGTGTTAATTATCCTTAGAACATAACGAAGAAACTGTTGTACAGCTTTTTAATTCCTGTCGTTTCACGTTGACGGTGTGTCTCTAGCAATGCGCAGCCCCGGGATGTCGAGGCTAGGAAACGGGCGAAAACGCTGAATACGTCCTCGAATACCATCGCGGTTCCTTCTCTTCTTTGCATCTTGTTGTAGTTTTTTGTTTTTGTTGTTTGTTTTAATAACAAAAAAAAAACTTGGTCTTCTTTATTTCCAGAAAAAAAATTTCTCTTTTATAGACGACAGGCGGATTTTTCTTTGTACAGTTTCTCGAAAATGTCTCTTTTGTTTTTTCAAAAATTGATGAGAACTTTTTTTTTCTTTCGTTCTTGATTTTTTTTTTTTTGGTTTCTTTGAAATTCAACTGTTATTTATATCGCAGGTTGAAAATGGCTACTTTTTTTTTTTTAATTACTATCGCTCACACACAAGAGAGTGTCTGGATCACTGAAGGCCTTCGCCTGTCGTCTTGTCACCACATTTTCAAAATCTTCAGCTCCATGGCGATAAAAAAAAAATGTATAAAATATTTGTGGTCGAGTTGATTTCCTTGACAAACTCCCAGATGATTAGGTTTTTTTCTTATGTCTTCGTACGATCACACCCAGGTCCTCAATAAAGTTTCGAAATTTTGTCAAATTTTTCGACCTTATATCGTCGTAAGTTGATTATTCCAATCTTTTGATAATCCTTCCGCACTTTTAATTTCCGTTTCTTCTTCTCTTATTGTCCAACTTGAAATTTTTGAAGGCTGTTGAGAACAGAAAAAAATGAATATAAATTTTCAAAAATAGTTTCGTGTTTTTTTGTTCTTCAATTCATTCGATATTCTGTCAATGATCGATTGATTGATTTCTACAATCTCATCGCCTCGTCTCAGAGCCGGTTGGTTATAATCCTTTAATCCGCTCGTAAATCGAATCGCAGTTGATGTTTTTTTTCCTTCTTCTTCTTCTACCAAGTTCGCAAAATTATGATTATTATTTTTATCTATGACAAGTCCGTTCGGACCTTGGTTGCTAGACGTCGTTTGATCCAAACTGAGAATGAGAACGATCACGGTTACGTCGGAGTTGTCTCTCTAACACTGGGTTCAAAACCGACCAACCAATAGCGACGTTCCTCGATTTACTGTTCGACCAATAAAAAAGCCCCTTTCAAACCAGAGAATATCTCAATTGAAATCACTTAGCGTTAATGTCTGAAACTACCGCGCGGGAAAGACGTCTTTGTATGTATTGTCACTGTGATAAAAAGAGAGAGATAGCGAGATGACAAAAAAATCACTATAACAAATCGTCCTACCATTCAGTATTTTTATATCAAATTTAGATAAAGGCTCTTTTTTCGTTATAAGACGGGGTCTGAGATTGTAGAAAACCTTTTTTTTTTAATTCTAGTGAATCAATTTTTAGATTTTTTAGTTGTTTCTGAATCATTCTCACCTTAGAAGTAATTATTCAGAGATCCAATTAGACACTGAGAAGATATCTTATCGGTGAATATCTTGGGGCTGAATCGTTGAGAGGGTGGAGCTGGTCAGTTTTTCTGAAACAGAAAGAGATGATTTTTGAACATTTTTGTTCAACTGAATTTTTTTTTAGCAATTATTGAGTTGATCGAGGATTAATTGTGGATTTTTAATAATCGATTTACGGATAATGTAATTGGTTTATCCTTGTCGACGAAATGACGTTACTCTATGCACAAACTATGGCCAAGAGTTTCCTACCCCGCTGACCAGTGCGGAGAGGACGTTAAATATTTTGCAGATTGGTGTCAATCAGCGGGTCACTGATTATGGAACGCCAACCGCTACGACTAAACAACGTTGTTTTTTTACTTTTTGTTTTAATTTTTTATTGCGTTTGTTTCATATCCTCAATCGACGTAGGGGACTCTTGGCTTCAGTCTCACGTTATTTTAGTTCCTTTTTTTTGCTTCAATACTAAATTCGAGCCAAATTAATTTATCGAATAACCGATCAATAGTTAATTAGTTAATTAATTAACAATTTTTAACCAGATATCAATTGTTTTCCTGAATAAAATCTTCCCGGGAAAAAATGTATCAAATTTGATTATAGGGATAAAAAAATCGAGATAGAATTTAATCCAATCATCAAAAAATCATTGTTCTTCCTTTTGTTTTTTTTTTGTTCTTGTTTCGATACGTTGTTACTCAATTGAAAATTAGTCTATAAATCCAAAAAGTTTTCGGTTTATTTCGCACAGGAATTTTTTCTGAACAATTTGGATTCGCGAAATATCTGAAGTTGGATGACTAATAAACCAACTTGTTCTTAGAATTATATGAAAAACATTTTTTACGGTATATATAACATAAGAGATGATATTTATAAATTGTTTTAAATTTGTTTTTCCACATT